>JANITW010000006.1:43296911-43308507 GCA_027564335.1 Erythroxylum williamsii
CTGTGTTGTGACAATTACTGATTATGTGATGACATGATTTACTGCAAAATTGTTACATGTTACTGCTAATTGTTGTTATTACACAATTACACACTTATAGGAGTGAAGGGATTAGGTAAGTTCTTTGGCATATTATGAATTATAACACAGAAGTCTTTTAAGGAATGGCTAGCATTAGTTCTCATTCATTATCAGTGACTACACTTTCATATTAATAGGAACTACAACTTTTAGCATATGACATTCCCTAAGTAGATATAATAGACCATGTGAGTGCCAAATATCAAA
Organism: Erythroxylum williamsii; assembly: GCA_027564335.1. Lineage (NCBI taxonomy): Eukaryota > Viridiplantae > Streptophyta > Magnoliopsida > Malpighiales > Erythroxylaceae > Erythroxylum > Erythroxylum williamsii. Next base: position 43,297,200 of record JANITW010000006.1, read on the forward strand.
CCAAAAGTCATTGTTTATTCTATTAATAATTTTGTGTTTGATTTGTGCCTGTATGAAATGTCTAGTGTGTAAGATCTATTGAAAGGTACAGGATTGAGTTTGTTTAGGCTTCACAGTCCATATGCTCTCACCACCATGTTGTTTTTGAAGGCCTATTATACTCCATTGGACACTTAGAACTTTTTTGTTATGTTACTTGAGATGCTTCATACAAACTCCTTGATCAACCTATCAATTTTCATAAACATACTATTTGGTAAAGCAAGGTGTTAGAACTAATATATATAAAGGTTATTAAGTATAGATATTGCTAACTGTAACCTTCCACCTTAAGATAAGAACTTGCACACCAGGGAAGCAATTTATTTTCTACAGTGGAGATCAAAGGACAAAAATCTGCTCCACTGAGTTTCTTGGTAAAGATGGGAACCCCCTAGATATTTAAAAGGAAGATGTTGACATTTCAACCCCAGTGAAGAAGAAATTGAGTTCACATTAGTTTTAGCAAGAGTAAAAAAATATATGGAGCTTTAAATTAGATTGAAACTCAAAACTGAGTCTGGTTTAAAAGTTTACAAAGAACTTATCATCAAGTTTTTAATGTATTATTTGACTGATAAAGCATTAGTAGATCATCATCAAAAGATAGTTATGATATTTTTAGTTTCCCACATATGCGATGAAACTTAAATCAAAGCAACCTTACCATGCTTAATGAGATGATCTTATACAAGACTTCTATAGTGATTGCAAATAGATAAGGAGACAAGGGATCTCCTTGTCTCAGACCTTGTGAAGCCATAAAAAAAGTTAAGGTCTCTCCATTGACCAAAATAGAAAAGGAGATTGAGTTGATATAAGCTTGGATCCATGTAATAAATCTATTTGGATAGCCAATGGCTTAAAATGTGCTTAGTAGAAATCCCAATTAATAGTATCAAAGGCTTTGGTGGTTTTTAAGATGACAATTGTTGATATGTTTTTTGGAGTTATACCTAAGGAGTTCCTGTATAAGGATAATATTGCCCCTTATGCTTCTTTCATACACATATGCACCTTGATAAGGATTTATAAAATTAGGAAGTGGTTTCTTCAATCTATTTGCCAATATCTTCGAGATAAATGTATAAATTACTTTATAATATGTAATAGGCCTATAGTCTTTAAGATTAAATAGGTTGGGAACTTTAGGGACCAAGCATAGGTAAGTTTTATTTAGTTCAGTGAGTAACCTATCATTTTTGAAGAACTCCAGGACAACATCAACAATCATTGGACCAATTTATTCTTATGTTACCTAGAAAAACATTGCATTAAAACCATCTAACCCAGGAGCTTTACCAGGATGAAAAGAGAACATGACTAATCTGATTTCCTAAATGGAGACTTCATTGATCATTACATGGGTATGATGAGGAAGGAATGAGCCTCGAAGATTGCTTACTAGCTCCTTAAGAAGTTCAGTTATACCTCTACTTCTCCCCAAGATATTTCTGAGATGATCTCTTATAGGTTTGTTTAACTTATGATGCTTATTGGCTAGATTCCTACTTAAGTCCTTAAATGAAATAATTCTCTCTTTGGTCTTTCTACATTTGATCATACTGTCTGTAAAAGCATATTAAGTTCCTGTCCCCTTCTTGTAACCAATGAATTCTAGACTTTTGCCTTACATAGGAGTTATAAGACTTTAAAGTATTTCTTTAGTTCAAATAATGTGGCACAACTGTCAGGGAAACTAATAAACCATGTGCTATTAACTAAGCATCTATCAAGCTTCCTTTGAAGAAATATGTCTCCACTTTAACAATTGCTTTAAGTGAATAAATTCTCAAAGTATCTAAGATCCATTAGATCCAGGTTTGATGTTAGATTAGATAATGCATGGAATCTTGAGGGCAAACACTTCTTATTGCCTTGTGATTCAAAGGGAGATAGTGTATAGTTGTAATCTCCAGTTAGCATCCAAATATAATTGGATTCATTGTCCTTAGATCAGACCAAAGACCAGTTCTTAAAATTTCCAATTAGTAGCATATATCATAATAATTGTTAAATGTATATTGAAGGTTTTTAGAATTAACTCACAATGTATAAACTAGCTTGTGCAGTACTAGTTACGAAGTTTTAAAAAAAAAGGGATTAAAAGACACTATTACTCCATCATTTGGCCGAGTTGAGTGATTGTTGAGAGTAGTCCATCCATATTAAAAATACCAAGCCCTTTTTAGAGTTGTTCCTTCTTTATTTTCGTCTCAATAAGACCAATAAGATAAGGTTTCTTAAGGCCACGGAAGTCTTTAAGAGCTAGCTATTTATTTGGGTAGATTAAGCCCCTCAAATTCCGTATTCGTAATCCTATTATCCTTGTTTGGATTTGGCTTTCCTTCTTCTAGTCTTGTGACTACTATAACTTTGGTTGAGCCAATTCTTAATCAAGGTTGTTGTGTTAGGGGAGCTTGTTTTTCTTTGGAGCTCATCCTCCTCTACAGTCATCATTAGGTCTTTCCCTTTACTTAGGATGGTAAGGGTGTTTGTACTGCTTACATTTTGTCCTTCACTATTAAAGGGATCCCTACAAGTTCCTTTAGTTGAAGAGATACATTAAAGTTCGTCTCTTCTCCTTATTTGGGCTGATCTTTAGTGTTTTCAATCACACCTAAACTAGAGGATTCATGGTTTTGCAAGTTATCAATTGTTCCTATGAATTTAGCAGTTTTTATTATTTTTGTATTCACACATTCAATGTCTATGGTATCTTAATATACTTGTTTCCTAGGCCTCCAAACTTTCACTAGTCCCTATTTAAGGGTTTTCGAGGATAGGACACGTTTACTGAGTCTTTTAACAAGTTAATATTCCTATAAAACCTTATAATTTGCATGGAGTTAGGTAGATCTTTATCTAGTTCTAATTCCACACACATCCTCTCAAAATCTATCCTCTTCAACTTTGCAGTGTTATCGTCTAAGGCTATTAGGTTACATAGAGAGCTAGACAAGTAATTAAACCACTTTGAGGACCAATATTCCAAAGAGACAAAATGGAAGTTTACCCATATCGGGATAATATTTAGATACATCCTATTTAACATCAGCCTCGAGTTCCATTTCTTAAGCAACATAGGCTTACCTTGCATATGCCAAGGTTCAAGATCGATGACCTTCTAAGCCATTTCTTTTAAACCTGAAGATGAAGAACTCATCTTCACTCATTAAAGTGATTTCTAGGCCAAGGGTCCTCCAATTTGTATCGCTCTTGGTGGACAAGTGGGAAAGCTAATCACTTGTCCAAGAAATATCCTATCAACACTGCACTCCATTTCTTTGTATCTTTCTATAGTACCTTAGGTGGTGGGGAAATTATTGCTCTACTGCTTGGTTGGGGTACAAAATGGAGCCTCCCAAATGATTCAGGATCTCCTTCCTTCTTTCTCTTAAGTTTGCTTTAACATGTACTTGTCACTTACTATAGGAGCTACCGAAGTCTTTGATAATGGGTGTAGATGGAAGGCAATGTCAGAATGGAGGGTTGGTGAAGGGGCAAGTAAGGCAGTCGAGGGATAAACTAGCTTAGCTTCAAACTTTTTACCAATACCAAACTAGCTTAGCTTCAAACTTTTTACCAATACTAATAAACTGTCAAATGAAAAGCTAAGATGGGAGTTTTAAAAGAAAGGAGGGTTACTTAAAGTGAAAACCAAACCACTACAAAAGTGGTTTGTATTTACAAAAAAGGTTGGGTAACAAAGGAAGAGAAGGAAATGGGAGCTTCTCTCAAATCTTGAATTGTTCAATCATCTTACTTCCTAATTTTAAACTATTTGTGGCATGAACTCTTGTATAATTCTTATGGAGTCAATGACTTATATTATTGTTATTATATAATATTTTTGATATAATTATTCTTTAGTATATGATGTATTGTAATATTTTAATTATTTTATATTATTCTTAGTTTTATATTTGTATGATAATTAAACAATATATTTCTTATATTAATAATAGTTATTGTTTATATGTAAAATCTGTGAAAAGTAATATTAAAGAAATAAATAGATAGTTTTTATTCTGAGTTTATATTATTGTGATTTTTAAATCAAGATTAATATAAAATTAAAAGTTATATAGTACAATATATTGAGAGTATTTTGTAATTTTAAAATTTTAAGAATTATTTTATAATTTTAAAAAATTATCCAAAACAAATACTTGATATTAACTGGTGCCAATAATGCATCGTACTAAAACACTAATAACAGTACAATGTTCATAGATATGGTAGTGGTACATCCCAGAGAAGATATTGGCTAAAATAATATGTTTTCATCCAAACATCAAACTGATACAATGGCTTGGCTGCCACCTGATTCTTCAAGCAGGGTGCTTTTGGTACTAGAAAGTCAAAGATATGTTATTTGTGTGAACATCCAAGCCATTATGAAAAAGAATGCCCTAAAAATTATTTCAATTTTCTAAAACAATTGATCAAAAGTGTATTTTAAAACCTAACATTTACACCGTAATCTAAGTTGAATCCTAACATTTCTATACGTTCAAGTTGAACCTCAACATTTGCAAAACGTTCAAACTAGACCCTATAAGAACAAAAGATTTGACAGAGGATACCCTTTATTAGTTAAATGTCATGTGAATTTTTTATGATGTAGTTTTTTTAAATTTTACTTATTAGTATGATTTACTCTCCCTGATGTCATTCTTATTTTTTTTAAAAAAGTAGGTCCTACAGTTATATAATTTCATTCTCATCAGACCAGATTCTCATGCCTTATTCTTATTGAAGAAACAAATCTATGTTTTCTTGTAATATGGGGAGAGGAAAAGAACAAGAAAACAATGATCTTTCCAAGCTCACGAAATTGGCTACTGATTATAATGACTTTTCCTTTTTCTTGGCAGTAACAAGCTTAGCATTCCTAGCAGCAACCTCACTTGTGCAACTCAAACTACAATATCCATGGCTTTACTTGATTTCTTCTTTGTAGAAACCACTTTCTTCAAGTGCTCTTTCACATCAATAGTAGGTGCATCCTCTATTTTTTTCTATCTCGATAGTTTTGTTTGCTCCATATCCAACACTTGCACCAACATATTGGTCCTGGAAATCCCCTGCGTCCTTTAAATACTTCTTCTTTTTCTACTTTCTTACACTTTTGTTGTCAACTACAACATTTTCCTTCTTCGTTATCTTCTTTTTTAGCTTGTGCAGTACCTGCCCATTGTATAAATTTCCACTTCGAAATAATTTTTGATGCACTGGAAACTTCCACTTTAGAAAATGCCATTGTTCGAATTAATCAAAGCTATCATTAAGGATGGAAAAATGGTAGAGACCAGTGGCTATTAAGTTAGAACCTTAAATTCTTTCTATAATCATCAATAACCAAAAAACAACTTAATTATCCATTAGTAACCTACTACAAACAACAACATTATCTAACATAAAGACATCAAAGAAAAAAAGAACATCATCAACCCATGAAAAAAATCCAAAAATCCAATACCACAATAGCAGCTTCCTTTCCCACGTTCGGATCACTATAAGCACTGCCCTAGACAGAGCCAGGTAGAGTAGTTGTAGCATAGTATTCATCATCTATGCACACCCACGATTTCACCATGAGAGGCATTGTAGCCCAAAAAATCTTTTTCTCCTACTCCTTAGCTTTGTTACCATCGATGATGGGCTTACGGGACTCAACTTCCTTTTTCTTCTTCTTCCTCGAACTTCCCAAAGCTACATAAGCATTTGTTCTGCTCCCACCATTTCCTATCAAGAACAGCCTAATTCTCGAACCCAGAATATCCAATTCTTTACACTCAAACAAATTTTTAATCTTTGTTCCCTTTTTCTATTTTTCTCTTCTTTACTAGATAACAAGTAGATTACTTTTGCTTGCTTCTTCTGCTTGCTTATTTTGCTTGCTTTGTGAGCAAAGTTCTCTTTTTAATATAAGAATATGAGAAGTTTCACGAAAAATTTAGACAGGTTGTCATTGAAATGAAAGAAAGATAACAATGAAGGTAGTATTCTCGAGATGGATATCTTGGGTTTTCAAAAGGTGATATATTATCCATGACTGTCAATGATATTCAAGGAGAAGAAGAAAGATGAACAAAAATGCACCGTTTTATATAGTTGTCGGATCTGTTAGAAATTATTGATATCACAAAGAGAGAATAATTTATTTGAGATGAAATATGGCTATATATAACAGCCTTACAAAACAGAAATCCAAATGCATCTCACGTTACAGCTAAAAACGTGGTAACTAAACTAGGAAGAATTCAAACCTATAACGACATCCTAAAGACCAGGACACTTATTAACAAACTAACAAACTCTAATCCATAACAGGATCTGCTTTTATTTTAAAATAATAATGCTATATTAGTGAAAGTGTGGGTATACAAAACTTTAATGTCGTAAAAAAGCCCATGTGAAATTTAATTGTTGGAGGGTAATTTTGTCAAAATTTTCATCCTCGTAAGACTTAGTTTAAACCTTTTGTAAATATTAAGGTTCAACTTAAAGGTTAAAAAATTTTATGATTTAACTTAATTTCTAATATAAAAGTTACGGTGCAGCTTATATTTTTGGCCCAAACCATTTAGCAAGCTTTCTTATGTTGGACTGTGGCAAACTCCATAAAGTTCCCTACCAAAACAACTCCTAAATTGCCTGCCACATAAAAATTCTTCTTTTCACATATTCCGTCCTCCTCAAAACGTATACTTCTGTTTTGTCTGTCTTAACCTTTATTTTTCATTAAATGCTCAAAAATTAACCTTTAACAAAATTCATTTTTTAAAACATTAGAATTTAATAATAAATCTTTTTAATTTAATATAAATATATAAGGTTTATTTAATATAAATGCATTCTGATAACATACTAATTCATTAAAATTTGTTTAAAAAGGGTTGTTTTTATAATGGATATTAAGATTAAAAATTTAACACATAAATGTACAAAATGTTGAACAAACTTTAGCCGTATACTTATCTATCATTCACAACCAACTCTCATTTTAGGAAAAGGCTGGGTATTGGAACTAACCACATCCTTTTTATCCCTGGTAATTGTTTGTACATCACATACTAAAACCACTACTAGCATAATTACAGGTAAGCTTTGCTTGTTGTGGAGGATCATGCTTCTTCATGCTGACAATAGTTTAAACTTTAAAGCACGCAATGTTACAAAATTTGACTGCAAATAGTATGCCTTAGCTGGGAGCACTCTACAGTGAGAAATTTCATCAACTTTGATATGCCAGTCAGTGTACTTCAGCCCCGGGGGGTTCATGGTACCGAAACCATGATCACTGGCCATGCATAATGCTTATTATTATTGACTAGGAGACACCCCCACATGCTTTCACTTCTCTATCCAAAAGAAAAGGGGGAGACAACTCTAGGTCAAGAACATCAGATAAGAAAGACAATCACCATTTACAAATAATTCATAACTCTGAATTAGGATCATTCATTTGTCCAGTATATACGCAGCACTTGCCGGTAGCTAAGAGCATTCACATCAGATTTTCAGTAACCATGGATGACCAATTCCACATTTAGCTATTATTTGTGTTTGCTGAACAATTGAAGGGCTTGGATAAAACAGAGGAAGACTAATTTCCAGATCATACAAAATTTGTCTTGGGATTTAACTGTTAGGATAGGATATATTATGCTTTTATAGTACCAATGAACTAAGTAACAATTCAATCCACGGTAACGGGAAACTAGATAGAAAAGTAAATAACAAAGGTTCACGGCTGATGCAGGCAGTGGAGTAATAATAGTGGCATAGAGATTGTGGATTTCACACTTTTCCATAGTTATGTTTGAAATTCATTACCTTTTCAACCAAAGAAGTAGACACACACCAAAGATGAGAAGCAAAAGGCATTGTTAGGCCCAGATTTTGAATACATAATCTGAAATTGGTAACAAAGAGTGTATGCATGTGTGCTTTTGTTCTTGTTTTTTTTCTTTTTTTGAAGAAAAAAAGAGTATTATGTATGCCATAATTAATTGGACGCCACACTGCAACATGCATGAGATAGGGTAAGACCCCTAGTTCATTTTTGGCATCCATTTCCTAAGTGGACAAATAATCAGTTTCAACATATTTGATTTCAGATATATTAATAAGAAATATACCATGCAATTTCAGTTATTGCATTGAGAAGGTCCCTGACAGTCGTCATGCAACATTAGACTGAATTATCTACGACTCAAGTCATGGTTGGGGAACAGCCTCAGAACATGTTCATCATCGACTGCATTTCTGTTCATATTTGAACAGAACATCAACTATGAGCCTGATAAGAAGTTATTTTATAATTGAAAGGTCTGTGGACCATAGAGTGAGCTAGCTCCATCATCAGGATTCAGTTAATAGCAACAGTTAACTGATTACCTTACGGCATTCTTGATTATCCACCATGCACGTATTTTGATAGACTAACCTCTAGAATTAGAAGAGGGACGCACAAGTGAAGCCATCAGTGACAAGTTGGTTAATGGCATCTCTGAACTTGTAATAATCCTCAACCTTGTTATAAACTTGATGTGAAATCCGAGCATAGGCAGTAATCGAATCAGCATCCCCATGTTTTCGAGAGTTGAAGTAAATGGGCACTTCCACCCGAAAACATTGCCTCAAATGAATCCTCAACTTGAAAGCATCAGAATCGGAAGAAATTCCCAAACAAGCAGGTAATCCAACCATAATCATACTCCCACACATGTGGGATGGGCATCCAAGATGAGTACCCCAAGCTGACATCAACATAGAACCCATCTGCACTACAGCCTCACGATTCGTTCTCTTAATACCTTCAATCCCACCAGGAAACCTATTAATGAACTCCAAAGCACAAGGAACAACCAATTGGGCACTATAGTCCCTAGTCCCAATCCAGGCACTCTCTACAGCCAACCCACTTCCATACTCATGTGAAACAACAGGATGATGCAATTCGTCGCCAAAGTTGTCACCTTTTCTCCTACAATACAAAAAAGCAACAGAAGGAGGGCAAAAGAACCATTTGTGTAAATTGCTAGTGTAAAAATCGGCCCCAATGTCCTTCATGTCAACATCAACACAACCGATCCCATGAGCAGCATCAACAAACACTTGGTCAACGCCTTCCTCTCTACAAATTTTGACCAAGTCCTTCACTGGAATCACCACACTTGGCATAGAAGTAACATGGTCAATCACAGCCAACCTAACTTTTCTACCATCAGCCTTCCCTCTCTCAAGAGCCTTTCGGAACTCCACTATAATCTCATCATTAGAAGCAACGGGGAATGGTAACGGAACCTCGATAACGTGACCGCCGGCGCGAGTAACATAAGCCTCAATGGACTTCTTGACGGCGCCGTAAGCATAGTGAAGCATAACGGCGACGTCTCCTTTGTGGAACCTGCCCTCAGCAAAGGACCACGCGCAGTGTTGCAGGACGATGGCAACGGCGGTGGTGGCGTTGTCAACGAGGGAGATCTCGTCGACGTGATCGGCGTTAACGAGGTCTTTAATGATGGAGCGAGAAGTGAGGATTGAAGGCTTGAGGTGGTTGAAGTAGAAGTCGTCTGGTTGCCGGAGGAACTGGAGCTGCCAGTGGTGTTGGGCGGCGAGAACTGATTGTGGGCAGCTCCCGAAACTGCCGTTATTGATGCGAGCCACGGAAGGGTCATGGTGCGAGAACTCGACAGCAATTTGGGAAGCTGTGATGGAGGAAGGACCAAGTTTGGGTCTTTTGGGGATGGTGACTGTGGCGGTGTCGCCATTCATGGCGTGAGTGTGAGATCGGGAGGCCATGAGATTGGCTGTTGTTAGTGTTAGCGTTCCTGTCGTTGGTGAGGGAGAGCGCAGAAGATGGTGGAGGAAGTGGAAAGTGTCAGCAAAACAAAATGTTGACTTGATGTGAGCATTATTAACGTACGTGCTTTGTTTTGTTTTCAGCATAGGTTTTTTCAGCATAAATCAGAGCAAACTTAACAACAATAAGAGTTAGGCTTATGAAGTTTTTGTGCAAATGGGCTTAAAGAATTTATGTATTGAGGTTAGGTCATTTACCTTGAAAATAACATCTAGTATTTAATCTTTTTGAAGTGGCAAATGTGATGGCGAGATCTTACAGTTGGTGACAAAAATTGCATTTCATATGATGCGGATGCCGTTGGTGATGCATCTACTGTTTGCTTTTAAATGTTCGTAATTGCTGTCTGTCTCTGCTTGCAATATTCTAATTTCTAAATATATTTAGAAATGAGTGATTTGAAAGCTACCCCTTTCCAAATAGACAAGCAAGATAACAAAAATCCACGCCATCATCAAGTGGGAAGCATATATGATAACAACCCAACCATGTCGATTGGAACAAGAAATCATTCTTTAACACCGCCACAACTTCTTTAACTTATTTTCATTTCGGTTTTGTTTCAAATTATGGTATGGTATTGGTATATGTTAAGATTAAGATGATTTACAAATCCAGAGGATTCCTTCATTCTATTTGAGGTATTATAATTAGTTTCTTATTATCATTTATTTTATGAAGAAAAGTTTAGTGATCATTATTTGATCATTGTTAATAACCATTCATTATTATAAGTAATAAAAATTGTTTTTATGATATTAAATGTTTATTTGATCAAGGAAGAGTTTACCTAACATGCAAAAAGAAATCAAGAAAAGGAAAACAACCACCACAACAAAAACCATATTTAGCTAAAAAAAATCATCACTAATAAAATTAGCAACGATTTATATTTGTCACCGAATCTCCACAACTGAAAATTATAGCGATGTTTTTCTCTAATCATCACTAGTAATTTTTTTCCTACCTTTTATTTTCGTAACAAAAAACTATTAACGACATTTTAAAAAATCGTCGCAAATATCTTTTAGTTATGCTTAATTTTCGTAGCTAAAAATTATTAGAAACATAGCGAAAAGCTTTTAGCTACGTTTCTAAAAATGTAGTCAAAAGGTTTTACCTAATTTTTAAAAACTTAGCTTTATAGCTAAGGTATCGTTTAGTTCTACTTTTGTTTTTTTGTTATTGTTTTTAGTTTTTAATTTTTTAATTTTTGTTTTTCTTTCAAATAAAAACAAAAATACGGTTGTTAATGTTAATATAGTTATATTTTTATCACTGATAATAATTATATATTAGATAAAACTTAAAGATCAATTATTTTTAATTAAATAAATTTATTTAATCTCTTATATAATATTTATTAACAAATTATTAATAAAATTATGTTAT
>JANITW010000006.1:43326522-43349025 GCA_027564335.1 Erythroxylum williamsii
TATAACAAGATAATATAGCAATAATCATAACACAATAATAATAAAGTACAATTTAATTCATTATAACAAAATTAACCGAACAAAAATTCAATATAACACATTAGAAATAGCGAAATCCAATACAACACATTACAAGTAATCCAATATTAGTAACCAATACATGTCTAATTTATTACAAAAATCACAATCATTTCATTTTCTTAAGCCATTCGATTTGAAGATTAACATTCTTAACCGCAATAAACATCTCTCTATTTTCCTTCTTCAAAATTAATTTGGTCGCTAACATAAATAGTTCACCTCTTATTTCTATTTCATTTATATTTCGTAAGATGTCTATCACCTCAGAAATGCTATAACCAGGTTCATCTCTTTCAATAGAGCTCATTGAAGTTATACTCTCTACTGCATCACATATATGGTCCAAATGTTTACATAACTTTTCTGTTGCCCCTGTTCTAGTATCATGTTTCTTTCTTTTTTTCTCCTTTCCTTTTGTAAAAGTTCCTAGAGTTGGAGTTGATGAACCAATCTCATTATTAATATTTTCAATTTCTGGATTGATAATAAAGTCTTCAAAAAGGTTATCATCAAGATTGGTATCAACTAGTCTTTCTCTACGCGTCACATAAGCATCATTTAGTACAAAACCTGAAGAAGGTGCCCAAGCTCCTTCTCCTATAGCTACAACATCTTTAAATAAAATATTTAGCTGTTCAATAAGTTTCAAACCTTTAGTTTGAAATTTGGCAGCCTCAAGATTTTCCTACAATAATATTGTTTAAGTTATTAAACTATCAAGTAACATTAAAACATTATAAATCTAAAGCTTAAATGCTTACCTTCAATTTCTTTTCCCAACATTCATCACTTGCATCAATAGTTTGATTAGTAGGATCCCATCCTAATCCAATTTTCTTACCTATTAAATTTGTCCAAAACTGTCAATCATTTTTTAATCCATCCCATTTATTCTTAAATTGTTTGTATTCAAAGGTCTTCTTAGTTTATTGAAAAAACTTTGAAACTATATTTTTCCATCCAATCTTGTTAAAGTGACCATTTGGTCGATTTCCAGCTAATGTCTCTTCCACAAAAATTTTGATTAAAATTTCAAGAGTTCTATCATTCCACTCCGCTTTAATCCTTTTTTTCAATTTATCCCCACCTTGAATATCTTGGCTTGGTATTGACATTTTCAATCAACAACAAAATCCCCACTGCATATAACAGTTATTTAAGCAAGTATAAGAAGACCACACAACCAGAAGTTTTACGCATTCTAAATCAATATGTAAATCAATATATCAACATATGTTCAATTTCAAAAAATTCAAAATACAAGAAAAATTTTGAACTTACCTCTACAAAAACAAGTAGCACCTCTCCTTTTTTCTTTCGGCTTTCAGTGTTGATACTTGCACCAAAAGTATTTATAATATACTGCACAATATGAATTCACAATGTTATTACACAAGTTAAATAATATTGATAAAAAAAAGCTAAACGCAGAATAGTCTGCGTTAGTAATAACACAGACGAATCTGCGTTAGTGTCTGTGTTATTACTAACGCAGACGTATCAACGTCTGTGTTACGCATACGAGTCTGCATTTTGCGTTCACGCAGACGTTACCAGACCTTTGTCTGTGTGAAAACCCAACAATAAATAATAACAAACCTGAAGTTGTGAGTATTGTGTCGCAAAGTTGGGAGTGATTAGGGATGATAAGAGTCGTGAGTGTTTGAGAAAGAAAGCCAAAAAGCAGAGACGTATGAAATTTTTTTTATAAACGTAAGTGACGCGATTTGTCTACCCGAATAAGCTGTTTTTGGAGCTTTTCTGAAAAGCTCCAAATTTTAGCTTTTAAAAAAGTTGTATTTGGGATTTTAAAAAAGATATTTCTACTTTAAAAGCACTTTTGAAATTTTCAGCCAAACACTCACTTTTTCCTTAAAATAACTTTTGCGATAGAAAAAAGTGCTTTTGGAGGTTTCAAAAGCTGAAACAAACAGGAGCTTAGTGGGAAATTGAATGTGACTTGGACTCTAAGTTAGATACCTATATATAGCTCATTCAAACTTTGCTTTTCGATATTCAAGTTAAGAGAACATTTCTTGTATTCTTTTGAGGGAAAATAATATAAAAGTTGGTTATTGACTGTATCTCTCTTGTCTTGTGATTATCATTATTTTTTTATTGCATCCGTAGTGCCGTTTCTTTAAACGTGTGAGGTAAACACTTCAAAGGTTAAGAAAAGCTGAAGGTTTACTTAAACAAATCCAAGTGAAATTACCGTGCAAAAAATGTGAGCGAGAAATTTTGAATAAAAGTTCTAAGTTCTAAGATGATCTTTATATTATGAATCATACCATATGATTTCCGATCTTTCAGGCAATTGGAAGGAGCCACTTCTTACGTCCATAAGTTGTTGGGCCAACGCACTAACCTGTGGTATCTCAGAACGAATTAGAATAAAATAAGAGTTTGGGAATGGGCTTTGTGTGTGTTTATTGGCCAGACTTCAGCGCAACGGACACACAAGGACGAAACGATTGAATGAAAACATGCGTACGTGCAGTAATCCCAGTCCCATTCCCAATTTCCCAATGCCTCCTCCACATTTTCTTTCTTTCATAGTATGAAAATTGCCTTATGCCCTCCACATCTTCCGACTCCTCTCTTTTGTCAACTGTTGCTTCACAACACATACCATTACTACACCCCCCTTCATCTCCACAACCTTTTAAACTTAACCATCCGCAACCCAACCACAGTTCTCAAACATGCAACCCAACTTCACTCCCAAATCATCACTAACAATTTCATCCCTGTCCCTTCTCTTTTCAACACCCTCCTCACCCTCTACTCCAAGTGTCGACACATCAACCAAGCCCTTCTATTATTCTCCTCCTCCTCCCAACGCGTCTCCAACAACATTGTTACTTGGACCACCCTCATCACTCAGCTTTCCCATTTTAACAAACCCTTGTTAGCTTTTAACTTTTTCAACCGAATGAGGCGTACTGGTATACACCCTAACCACTTTACGTTCTCCGCCATGTTGCCTGTTTGTTCGCTTACTATGATTCTTTGCCACGGTCAACAGATGCATTCTCTCATTTGTAAACATGGGTATGAAGCCGAGTTGTTTGTGGGTAGCTCATTACTAGATATGTATGCCAAGTGCGATGATATGGCCTCAGCGATCAAGGTGTTTGATAATATGCCTCAGAGAAACCTTGTTTCGTGGAATTCTATGATTGTTGGATTCTTACATAATACACTATATGACTCCTCTTTTCTATTCTTCAAAGAGATTCTTCGAGATGAATCTATTATTCCCGATCAGGTGAGTTTTTCGAGCGTGCTAAGCTCTTGTGCCAATATGGGAGCTGTGCGGGCTGGGAAACAAGTTCATGGAGTCGCCATTAAACATGGTTTGATCATGCTACCTTACGTCAGAAATTCCCTTTTGGACTTGTATTGTAAGTGTTGTTTGTTCCCGGAAGCTGCTGCACTTTTTCAAACCATGGTATCCAGAGATGTGGTCGCATGGAATGTCATGATAATGGGGTGTTCTCATAATGGTTACTTCGAAGAAGGGTACAAGCATTTTTTATCAATGAAGAGGGAAGGTGTAATACCGGATGAAGCATCGTACTCTTCTGTTCTGCATGGGTCTGCTAATTTTGCAACCTTAAACCAAGGTTGTTCAATTCACAATCAGGTAATAAAATCTGGATTTTTAATGAATGCTTGGGTTTCAAGTTCACTGATTACAATGTACGCAAAATGTGGAAGCTTTGCTTATGCTTCTCGTGTGTTTGGAGATATTGAGAAGCACAATGCAATTTGTTGGACTGCTATGATTTCAGCTTGTCAGCAACATGGCCGCGCAAACCAGGTTATCCAACTATTTGAAGAAATGTTAGGAGAAGGGTTAAAGCCTGATTATGTTACATTTGTTTGTGTTATATCAGCTTGTAGTCATACAGGTCGTGTGGAAGAAGGCTATATCTATTTCAATTCTATGAAAAAAGTTTATGATATGAGCCCTCAACGTGAACATTATGCATGTATGGTTGACCTGCTAGGTCGTGCTGGTCGATTAGAGGAGGCCAAAAATTTCATTGAGTCAATGCCACTTCAACCTGATTCTACTACTTGGGGAGCTTTGCTTGGCGCTTGCACAAATCATGGGAATCTTGACATGGGTAGAGTGATTGCAGAGAGACTTTTTGAGTTGGAACCTCATAATGCTGGTAATTATGTAATGCTGTCTAACATGTATGCGCGGCATGGAAAATTAAAGGATGTCGCTGAAGTTAGAAGAATAATGAGGGACAAAGGCATTAGAAAGGATATTGGATGTAGCTGGATTGATATAAGGAACTCTACATTTGTGTTTACTGCCCATGATACATCACATCCCTTGAAAAACAAGATTGACGAAATGTTGAGAAAGTTGGAGGATTTAGTAAAGCAGAAAGGATATGTGCCTGAAGCTGAATATGCAGTTAACAGCTGTGATGGGTCCAAGGAGAAAGACTTGTGGTATCACAGCGAGAAGCTAGCTCTTGCCTATGCGCTTCTTGCACTTCCTGCTGGGCAACCAATCCTTATAAAAAAGAATCTAAGAACTTGTGGTGATTGTCACACGGTTATGAAATTTGCTTCTGACATTTTCAATAGAGATATTATTGTGAGAGATATCAACCGGTTTCACCACTTCTCTGGGGCTTTTTGTTCTTGCGGAGATTACTGGTGACCTGTTTTTATGGTAAATTTTGATAGAGAAAACACGTATATTGGTCTATGCCTTGCCTCCATGCCTTTTGGGGTTAATTGGAGAAATTTAAACAGAAAGAATATGTTTAGGTTAACTAACGCCAAACATATTCTCAGTACAAACATGTCAAACCCCACAGGTGAGTTAGCCAAAATAATTGTTACTGGGGAGTGGCTTAGTGTGAGACATTTTCGGTGTTCAGTAGATAAACGCGTTGCACAACTTTTGTAACATGTTGGTGGTATATTTTGGCAAGGAATTACTGCAACAGCGCTGTCCGGTGAAAATTTTAACTAAGTCTCCAAAGAGTTGGAAAGTGTATAGGTTATCCATTTCGGTAAAATGTAGCCACATTCGGAATCAAAATTATCGCAGCATTGTGGCAGCTGAAAGTTTACGTTCGATACAAGTTCAATATCACTTCAGCTCTTGGTAGTAACAGTCGCAAAATGGTAGTTATTGGTTGGTGGTTATTTTCAAGTGTATTGGTTATTGTTGATTTATTGAGTATGTTAATTATTAGTTATGTGTCGTAATCTTATTGTTTGGAGCTGTCATGTTGCTTCAAACAACTACAGAAATAGACTAAAGATAAGTTTTAGCATGAAAAGTCATAATGGTTGGGAAAAAAATGGTCATAACTTATTCAAAATGTGTGTGTGTGTGTGTGTTATGGGTTGGATAAATGATTGGTTTTACCTCATTCCAAACCTCATTTTTTGTAACTTTTATTATGAGACATTAATAAATGTTTCTTACTTACATATGATCTGATTCCATATTATTTATTGTCCAAAAACATCACAAATTGAATGCCCAAGCTTTATTCGTTAAAATGTATCAAAGAGTAGAGTGAGACTTCTACTAGTTTTCTTGTCCAGATTTAGTTTTAAATTTATTTGAGTTTTTATAAGTATTCTTGTACTTTTAACCTTTCAAATAGAGTTGACTATGCCTTTAAAATGTGGAATCGAAGGGATTAACATATGTGTGGGCACAAATTGAATTACAAACAAGGGGATCTCCTTAGTGTTATTGTTGTCATGGATCAGTTAGTGGATTTTCGACTAAATAAGGACAAGGAAAAACTCTCCAATGGTATAAAAAATGGCAGGGCTACTAAAGAGAATTTCATTGGGTAGAATGACAAACTTAAACATAGGCAAACCTCTAAAATTTTTGTTCAACGAAAGATTACTTGCTTCATATGCAATGAACCATACTATCCGTGGGAGTGTCCGAGGGAAACAAAGTTGAATGAATTGCTAGCTGAGGAGGAGGATAATGGTGAAGTATTGATTGCCAATCCATTAATGGTGAAAGGGGCACCTAATTGTGGAACTTCTATGACCTTTGAGGAATAAACTTAATGGTGATGAGGATTGTACACACTTCCTTCGATGGTGATGAGGGGATGCAAACAAACTTGTAGTCTCATTTGTGGTTGTTCTATTAAGGGTAAAGGTGGTTGATACAAGAAGCCATGGCAGCAATGGAGATCAAGATGCCACATGCCAAGACAAGCTTACTTTGCCAAGTGGACCTATTACAAGGCAATGTGCAGCAAGGCTTAAACAAACACTTCAAAGGTTTGTTCAAAATCACATTACATCTCACTTTGTTGACAAGACCGAACCATCTATGAAGAATTTAAGTGGAGTAGTTGAGCTTGTGATTTTTCTAAAGAGGGCGTGTAGAGGGGCTAATACTTAGCCAAATTTCATGACAAGTTTAATTATTCTTATGGGCTTAATTTAATTCATTAGGCTTGTTATTTACCCTTTATTTGTTGGGGCCAAAAGACTTGTTATAGGCTGGATATTTATTTGTAAGTATGTGCACTCATTAAAAGTCAACTGCCTTAGTTTATTTTGAAGCTAGTTTTGGACAATTAAGCATGTGGGCCTAAGTAGAGTGCTCCATTAGGCCCATCCCCTAGGTTTATTTCAGTTATTTTTGTCTTATTTAAGTTTGTTTAGTCCAATCCTAAGTGGATTAGGATCAGGTTGTATTATTGGACTATAAACTCCCAAACTAGTTAGGATTAGGTTTGTCTTTATTATTCTTTTTAGGGTTAGGACGTGGGCAAGGGTATAAGACCTTATTTTATCCTTGTAAACATCATATTAGTTGATTAATAAAATTCAGAAATATTCTCATAAAAAAAGGCGTGTTCTTCTTGTTGTTACTTCAAGGATTGCATCACTTATCAACGTAATCACTTGTGAAGTGTTCAATTTTTTTTTGTTTTCTTTGAGTTTGGGTCTCAATTTTGTATAATTGGGGTTTGAACTAGCATATTCTTAGAATAGAATTATTAGGGTTTTGATTCAATAAGATTACGGGGTTTCAAGAACCTTGTTTTCTTGAGGTTTCTGTATCAATTAGTATCAAAGCTTTAGCTTAATTCTATTGAACTCATACGTATCTTTCATTGTTTTCTTTGTTGATTCCTTAGAAAAATCACAAAAAGGGTTTAATTGCTTGGAGCGAACCTGCCATTATTGGTTCTTTATGTTCTTGTTTCTTTAATTGATTCTTTGCTTTCTTGATCATCAATTAAAAAATTTGAAAACGGTAGAAAGAAGAGAAAAGAAATTTGAAGATTGATCAAGAAACATCCAAGATTTTGATTCTTTGAATCTTTGTTTGATCTTTCATTCAAGATTTGTTCTTATCATTCAAGATTCATCTAAATTGTCTTTCTTTCATTCAAGAACCTATCAAGAAACATTTTCTTTGAATCTTTTGTTCAATTCTTGGAATCTTTGATTCATCACACGTCGCGACGTGCGAATCCAGAATCACGTCCTAAAACCTAGAAATTTTTCTGATCTTCTGATATAATTTTACCCAAATCCATTCTAAACACTCTTAATCAATTTTAAACATTAAACCCAACTTAATTCTAACCTCAAATCCATCATTTAATCGTTAATCATCAAATACCCAAATCAAAATCAACGTTTTTCTTAAAAACCCTATCATCCGAAACTTTCAAATTCTCAAACAATTAATAACCTCATTCAATGCTCAAATCAAACTATTTAAAACATAAATAAGTAGAACTTACTTGATTTAAGTCTCAAATCTTCAAAGATCAACCCACCTAAGCTCATCGACATCCACGATGAAGGAAGGAGATTTTTCTTCTTTCAAAAGCCATAAGCATCGTGGAAAGCAACAGTTTAGAGGTTAGGGTTTAAATACAATGGAAATAAAGCTTGTTTTGGCAATTTTAATTGCCACCAGTCCAGTCCGAACAACCTCAGTCCAATTTCTAATTCTAATTTCTCCCGATTTCATAGTAACTATAAATAATAAATCCTGAAATCATAACCCCACTTGTCTCATACCAATTGTCAATCAATCACGGACCCGGAATCTAATTAATTAGTCTCTAAGCCAATTTTTCGGTCCGGACCCATTACTCTAAAAATTCTGGAAAAATTCCAATAAATTCACAAAAATAGGAAACTTATGATCGTATATTCCAATTTCAATTTCCAGTCCTCCAATTTCAATTTCATTCAAATTCTATATTCAAAACCTGATTTATGCACTTATCACTCAATTTCCAATTTACACAATTTAGTCGGGAAATGTCATACACGTATGTACATTCGTATGCTTATGCAATCAATAATCATTTACCAATGACTATAAAAGTTATAATGCATATGTAATGCAACAATTGCCTGTACTCAATCCTAGCCCGATCCAAATTACCGATATACCCTTCACATCGGTAACGGGATGTTACATCAGGTATCGAAACCTTATGAGTCCATACACTGACATAAAAAACGTGTTTGGACTGACACAGGTTCTTACATGTTACACTGGACTACGAGATAAACTGTTGAGCTACTGTGTATGGAAGAACCCATACTTTTTCATAAGTCTGCCATTCAAGAAGAACGAGGATATCAATCCAACTAAAGCCACACATCCAAGGATGAACCCTGATGATCTAAAGCTCGCACGAGATGAGTGTGCTATACTATTGAATCAAGGCTTAATAGAGCCCACAAAGTCAGATTGGGCTTGCCAAGCGTTCTTTGTCAACAAACGTTCAGAACAGAAACGTGGAAATAAACGTCTAGTGATAGACTACAAGCCTCTGAATGCGTTCCTACAAGATGATAAGTTTCCATTGCCCAAAATTAGTACACAGGTGCTATTTCTTAAGGAAGCTTGCCTATTCTCAAAGTTTGACCTCAAAGCAGGATTTTGGCAACTGGGTATTCAACCTATGGAACGATACAATACTGCATTTTGTATTCCTACTGCACAGTACCAATGGACTGTGATGCCTTTTGGATTAAAGGTTGCACTATCACTGTTTCAAAAGTTCATTACGAAAATTTATGAGCCTATCCTCAACAATGCATTGATCTACATTGACGACATCTTACTATTCTCAAAGACCCATGAGGAACATCAGGCTTTACTCCAAAGATTGGACCTTACACAACAGTATGGTATTATGCCCTCAGCATCAAAGAGTGTAATTGGTACAAAGGAAATCGAATTCCTTTGGATGCAATTCAAAGATGGATTCTATCAGCCAGGCCCACATATTGCAAAAGAGTTATTGCAATTTCCAGATGAAAATCTCACGGTAAAACAAATACGACAATTTCTTGGAATTGTTAATTACATCCGAGATTTTATTCCACATGTGGCAGCCCATACGTCAAGCTTATCTAAGCTATTGCGTAAGAATCCACCAAATTGGGAAGAAGAACAAACCAGAGCTCTAAGCTACCTAAAGAACATCTGTCAACATCTTGCACCTATCCGGTTACCTGATATTCAGACATTGACAGTTGTCAAACATCCCACTGAGAAAACTGCAACATTGGCCACACAACTCCGTCAACATCCACCTTGACCTCCAGATACTTTTCTTGTCTATAAGTATCCTTCTTCACTTCTGAAAAACCACAAAAAGATTTGCATTTCTTTTGAGCCTTCACACATTAGTAGCATGGATAACAATATTTTTGCTCTCACAAAGAAAGCTTTTCCTCCTTTTGTTAGGCCTCCTCGTAGTATTTCTGAAGTTGTCTCTACTACACATAGTAGTTTATTCTATTACTTGCATCTCTTTCTGATTGAACATAACTCTCATGGCACTCCATATATGTTTAACATCAAAGCACCATACCTAAATGTGACATCTATCTAGGATCATCTTCTTGAAAACACATTATGGTATCTTTGGGCATTATATGCCTTATATGCATGTGCTTTTACTATCTCAGCACTTCATCTGTATCAGCATCTCTGTAATCCAAATAATGGTAGTTCATTA
The DNA here is from genome assembly GCA_027564335.1 of Erythroxylum williamsii. Lineage (NCBI taxonomy): Eukaryota > Viridiplantae > Streptophyta > Magnoliopsida > Malpighiales > Erythroxylaceae > Erythroxylum > Erythroxylum williamsii. The sequence continues at coordinate 43,336,635 of JANITW010000006.1, forward strand.
ATTTGGACCTTCTTAGAATGGTTCCAACCTCTTAGCCAATGGAAGAAGCAGTTCAGCATAATCATTGACCAACATCGTCTTTGGTCTGCTTTAGCAAGACGACACAACACCCAATGTTTCTTTGTTGTGCATCGTCCTTATAGAGAAACTTCTACTGGAGTCCTATATACTGAACAACATGTCCAGTTTTGGCATACTACTTTATACTGGCCACATCATAAAGAGAATGTGCTTAATTCTTTAAGAAAACAACTTAAAGAGATTAATCACTTTTCAGAATCTCCAGAGTTGACTACATCTATTGGACCTTTTCTTGGAGAGTTTATCTCTGGTGAACCAAAAGCACTAGAAGTTAACATTCCTGGCTCCAATAGTCTTGAATATTCTGATTCAGGAAAAGATGAAGATCCTAATATCTCACAAGAAGCAGGTTCATCTCTACGAACTGACAATACTATTTTCCAAGATGCTCAGGATCCTTATGACTATACTGACAGCATTGACGAAAATAAATTAGACCAGTTCCTACATCAACTACACATGGCAGAGCTGCGTCATATCAAAAGAAAATGACCTTATCAGTCTGATAATGACGACTCTAGTGATCCAGATTCTCCATCCAATCTGTAAAGTTAGCATTCACCAAAACGCTATCATTAGCTTTGGATGCTTTGGATCCATTATTGTGAGAAGAAGACAGAAGACCTTACTTTACACATGTAAAGTAAGTAAAGATACAACTGACGTGATGATAGATGGGTTCCATATATCACCTCAATATCATGAAGATTCCATCTGATCATCTTTCTCTTTCACCTTTTTGTAAAGTTGTACCTTTACCACTATTTACTTTTAGACTTTTGTTAAAGTTGTTTACTTTCGGTGCAAAGTTAGGTGAAAGCTGTAAAGTAGATGCCTTAGTGATAAGGTTAGGTTTACTTTTTCAAAAGCTGTATTATTTTGTCTCTAGGATAGTTTACGTTTATGTCCTTCGCCTTGCTTATTTAAGCAAGCCTCGTCTTAGTTTGTAAACACGTTAGTTATCTTCAAGTATTGGATATATGAAAATGAAGAATCTTTCTTCACAAAAATAGTGTCTCTTCTTTGAATCCCTTGATTGAAAAGATTGCAGAGATTAGTATGCTCTACACTTGCCTTGTATAAGGATCTTGTATATCAGAACATCTATGACAGTCTTGAAACACTGTTAAGCTTCTAAATATCCGTTGCCTTGAGTCAGAAGCGAACGAGGAATGAAGAGTAAGAGTATGTGAGTGAAGTAGGGTTCCTAAGAGGCGTGAGCAGTAAGACCCGTGTAGCCAAGTGAGGGCATTGAAGGGTGTAAGTCTCTGATAATTGGAACAACTACGTAGTGATACACACTTTCAATCCGACTTTGGTGAGTCGATGCCTTCAATCAATGAGTGATTTAGAAGAAGAAGCCGACTTTGGTGAGTCGATGCCTTCAATCAATGAGTGATTTAGAAGAAGAAGCGTTAACTATGGGAGGGTTAATAGACAAAAGTCATAGTTCCGTGTGTATTCCTTGTGTCAACCCTATAACGGACCATTGGACTTGCGAGTGAAGTGTAGCATAGGCGAGCACGGGCTTGAGCCTTGATTTGCTATGAAGTTTGTATTGTGTGATGTTTGAGCATATAGGTGACCCACTCACCTTCTGGTTCCTCGTCATCAACGCTTCAGCTTTCGTTTCTGCCAGAAAATTGTAAATGGAATACATGAATCGCTATTCATTCTTCTCGAGTCGAGGAATTCGATGTTTTAGTACCGGAGCTGAGTCGATTCGGTCCGAGTTTCCCTCCGAGAACGCCTACGATATCTTGGGAGTACCGGAGACCTGCTCATTCGCTGAAATCAAAGCGTCGTTCCGAAAATTGGCGAAAGAAACTCACCCGGACCTCGATCACTCCAACGCCCATTCTCAACGCTTTATTCGAATCCTCGCTGCTTATGAGGTGCTTGCTACTCTTGACTATCGCCTGAATGGCTGAATTTCGTTGTTATTATTGCTGTAGTTAATATAAAATAGTTGGTTATTTCGCTATGTTTTGTTTGTTTTTCTTTTCAAATTTGTTCGAGATAGGAGACAATTATTAATTGCGCCAAACAAAAGCTGGTCGCCGAGTGGCTTGAGTAGTCCAGGTAGTATAGTAGTAGTATTAGGAGCATCACGACTAGTTGTTTGACTTTGTAGTTGATGTAATTCTTGAGACTTAGGCGATTTGGGGGTTGTTTCAGATCCTTTCTGACTCGGAGCGGAGAGCCCACTATGACAGGTATTTGCTGGCTCAAAGAATGGTTTTGGAGAAACATTCTAGACCAGTTTCTACGTTGTACATGTATAAATCGTATACGACTGCAAGTAAAGAGATGGAAGTCGTGGAATGGTTGAGGTGGTACAGATCGGCTATAAATGATATAGTTTTGGAGAAGAAGGTGGCGGTTGGCACGGGATATTTCAATGTTCTTGAAGCTGATTTTTATTCAGCTGTACATGCAGCTTACTATGGACCTGGCATTGAGTCTATGGATCTTCTTCCTGATTGCTTCGAGGCAGAGGAAAGATCTGCCTATGACACCCCAGAAGTCCTGCACTTGGTTTCAGGTCGTGATCTTTTTGGATTGGTGTGCCTTGCTGATTATAATCCTCAAATAGCTCCTGCTTGCACCCAAAAGTTAAGTTCCTTTGATGATGATGGTTTGGGAATCTGTCCATCTTCAGAGAATGTGAGCATCCTTAGGAGTTCAACTGTAGCTGATGATGCTGAAAATCTTAAGATTCTTGCCAGGAATACCATGCATAATAAGTCATATGCATTTAAAAATTTGGAGTTGCATGTTGCTGGAAGGTTGGTTGCGGTGGCCACTAGAACACCCCCAAAAAGCCTGTGTGATGACATGCAGGGCAAAGATGCTCAAGATGAAATCCATGTTTTTCTTAGTTCAGATAGCAATGTCCCAAATTCCAATGGAGGGTTTTCCAAGAATTCTATTTCAGCTGCTGCAGCTGGATCAAAGATTCAACTGGGAACTGTAAGAGGGCTGGGGACCTCTCCTGAGGAGGGATCATGCTTTGTCTATGATAACACTGGTATTAAAACCCATGTGATAATGAAACACAGAACATTCATGGTTCGTGATGTTCCTCCGGATATATCCAGCTTTCAGTTACATAAGTGCTTCAACTTCTATCCCTTGCTGTACATGCTTCTAGTATTGCTGCATTTCACTGTTCAGTCTGTGCATCTTATGAATTGTCACTGCAAGGGAAAACTGTCCTTGTGTAGCTAACAAAATAACAAAAAATAAAAGAAAACATTCTTCTTCTTGCACATTGCTTTCTTGCATGAAGTATTACTATAATTGTGTTGTATTACTTTATTGAAATTTGCAGGTGAGGCACATGCACTGGTATGGGCTGGGACACAAAGTTTCTGTTTGTGAGTGTCGATGCACAAGAGCGCGGTTACCCCCCAGCAAGTAAACTCTATCATTTCAGTTGTTTGTGATGGTTGAATGTTTTTGGTACTCTTTACTTACATAGCTAAACCTCGTTATTTAATTAATTGCTTATATGAAATGATTTTACTGAAAAATAATTTCAATATCCTTCTAGGTTCACTATTGGCAATTAAGGGTGGAAAACAACTTCTAGCTTGCTTGATTGGACTCTCTGTTTATAAACATTAACTGTAAATTTTTATGATTTTCTTAATGTTGGTTTGTTTTCACTTGAGCACTAGCCTTGACAGAAAATGTAATTCCCACTCAATTTTCAGAAAGATTAGGTCCAAATTTAGTATCCACTTTTTGGTTCATGATTTTGGTTACGTGGACAGCGATTCATTTTAGTTGCTAACAATTTTGATCAGCTCGTTAAACTCAACTAATAACTGATAATTGTTGATTGATAGCTGATAACTAAAACCTTTTCAATTTCTCCTGCTATTGGATTTGGAAAGATGAGGGTATGATGTGTACTAATTAAAATTGTTCATCTATTTTTTGTTGTATCTTTTATGGAGACAATTGATCCGTGCCTTGAGAATATTTTCTACTTGTAGTTTGCTTCATATGGATTTTTGTTGCAGATTTTGGCTGTTTGAGCCTCGTTGTGGCATGCACGATATAGGTGGTTGGTATATTGAAACATTTGGCAAAGATAGAAAAGGTCATACAGTCCTGTCCCAGAGACAATGGGATGGCTTTAGTGAAGCTGACCAGAATGAGAAGTAAGTGTATCTTGTGTAGCTTCAGACAAGATTTCAGTTTTATAAGGAAATAGACTGATGAACTCAGGTAGAGAATGTTGGTATTTAGGATTTTATTGATAAGGGAGGAAGACATTGGATGACTAAAGGCCACATTTGAGAGGTGACCAACTCTCCCACTTTCACAACCTGACAGACTACCCAATACCCTTCCTACCTCACATATGCCCTGTTAGGAACCTCTAGCTTAATAGGCTAGAGATTAGTGTATTATAGATAGTAATCAGTGTTCTACATTGGTATTACAAGGTGAATCCGTAGATCACCTCCTACACCAAAGCTAGTAATGCTCCTCAGGGAGAATGTTGATTCTCTCTGCCTATACTCTTACTGTTTTCTTCTCCTCCCTTTTTCTTCTCTCTCCCCCTTACATAATATTCCCCTCTCCATGTACATTTGGTTCCCTAACTACTTTACCACCTCAGCATAACTAACTGCCCTCTTGCCCACAGTTCTTTGTTCTAGAATGCACCTTCTACACTACCGGTTTATTCCTTCTCCTGTTGTCCCTCTCATTGTCTAAGTCATCCCCTCCCCTATAGGGTCTAACACATAGTCATTAATAAGTGAACTCTATCATTGAACATGTATAGAAGCCTTGCTTTCCATTTGTCTATAAATTTTGAATGAAATGAATGATTAGCTGAGCATACACTTGCCTAGTCTGAAACCTTAATAGCTTCCTTGCAGGTTAAACACCTTTAGTTATTGGCCACAGTAAGTGTGGGGGTATTCGGGCAGTAATTAGTATGCATGATGATATAAAAGCAAGGTTCAGTTGACATTTTTCCTTCTCCAGTTATTTGTTATAATAGAGCGCCTTCATTTTGAGAAAACTGCTGATGGGCTTGATTTTCAATGCATTGGTAGTTGGGTTGCTGTTGGCATGAAAGCAAGGTTAAGAATGAAGGCTGCTAGTGCTCGTCTCAACTTTGATCGGCTAGGCAGACACTGTGAGAAGGTGACTTATTTATTGGTTTGTTATGGGAGTTAAGAATTGAAGTTTCATATGATACGTTATGCCAACGTGGATATGCTGTTCTTATTTTCATTGTCCTAAACTTGATAAGTTATCCTAATCAGAATGAACCACTGTTAATTGATTCTTCTTTTAACTTGATCGTTTTATAGAACTGAGAGTGCCTATTGGGATTTTGTTTTTCCTTTTCCATTATTTTGGTTGAGAAATTTCTCTTGTTTTAATTTTTCAATGATGTGAACTGCTAAAAATGAGTTGGATCGATTGTTCTGCCTGACCAGTGCCACTGATGGGCCATTCATTTCAGTTCAGTTCCTTCATGGAATCTGAAATTTAGGTCTTCTATTACTGAGTGGTCCTTGGTAAAAGTGGGCTAAGACTATAAGCTTGCGGGTAAAGAAGTGTATTGATGACTAGCTGACCCAAAAAGTGTGGCAATGTGACAGCTTCCAGTTGAAAGTAGCTGAGTTGGATGGTTTTTCCCGCTATTGCTTTTGCAGGAACCGGTCAACTGTTCATTGTTAAACTTACTCACTTACCCATGGATAGAAGAAAAGTGGAATAATGGGGAACTCTCTATTCACGGTAGCTACTATGACCTGGCCGAGTGTACATTTGAGAAATGGACACTAGATTATAAAGGAAGTGATTTGAAGAAGGAAGGTGGAAAAAGTTGTATTGAAGAACCAAGCATTTTGGTTTTGAATAGTGCTCATCTCCTTTTTTGTGTTATACCAGTATGTGCTATGTTTGTATGTATCAAGGCAGAAAATAATGTCGTTCCAATGAAGGGAAGTCTGTAACCATGCACAAGCGAACTTTGGTGCATTATTCTAGTGTAGCATGACAATCTCATGAATTATATGTCAAAAATAGCTAACTTGGGGAGAATATATCTCAGCGTTGAAGCAAAGCTTTGGCGATTATTTCTTCGTGAATTGAAGGAATTGAGGCAATCGAGATCAATGAAGGAGGGTTAAATTATGGAGTTAATGTGGATGGAGATATAATGACGAAGACAGAGAGTAGTAAAGACATGAAAGTAAGAACAAACAAGGGTCTGTACTTTAATTTCGTATCAGGTCATAAGTGTAAATGAAAACAATTTCATACGTTTATTTTGGACGACATGACTGAGAAATCTGAAGCTGATGAGGCTGTGGAGAAAACCAATGGTGAAGGTGAGACAATCTTCTACATCTCTACAAGCTATGATGAATCGAGTGTTGAGTGAAAAATTCCTGCAAATGAAGATATTGGTGCATTTCAAGAACATGCCGTTGCAGATTTTAATTGATCGAGGTAGGAAGAATATTGAAGGCCCCCGGCAGCCATGGCAATAGTTAGTAGTGGTTGCAATGATTTTTGTTAAACCATGGCTGGATCAATATCGTTACCGTATTCATAATATTGATCCAATTAGTTAATATCGGATATTATTTAAATTTATAAAATAAGCATTGAGTTTTTTTTTAATTATAAAATAATCTTTTAATGTATTATATTATACTATATAAATTATAATTTTATATCAACCTTGTCTTCAAAAATTATAATAATAGAAATTTAAAATATCAAAAAATTATTTATTTTTATTAATATTATTTTGTTACATATTTCACGTATAAATAATAACTACAATTATATTTATATTACATATATAAAATTTAACTTGTACATTAAATATAAGTGAAATTAAAAGAAGAGAACAAAATAAAAGTATGAAACTTCATTTAATCGGATATTCGATCAAATCGAATTAACCCTAACTTTTATTTTGTATAAAATTTCTATCATTGATAAGAGCCTTATCATTAACATCATTCAAATTTATTGCACCAAATGACCTGTCAATATTTTCACATCTAATATTATCTTCCAAGTTACTTTCTTTTATTAAACTCAATTCCTTATAATCCTAATATGCCAAAAGATTAATATAATGAAGAGAAATTGAATCCATATAATTACATGTTCTATCAAGACTCATAGTAAATAATAAAATTAAATTACTAAAAATCACGAAAAAAATTATATACAACTTAATAATGATAATAAAGTATTTTTTTAAAGCTTTAAATTGTATCGAATAAAGATCAAGTCATTCAATCTACTCCTTATCTTGAAATAAATGAATTTAATTGTTCTCTAATTTATTTCGCACACTGTTGCATTCACATATTATCTTACAATTAGAATTGTGAAACATTCGTTACTTGTAAAAAATTACGTATCGCTTCGCAATTCTAAAACACCAATTCTAAATTGATCTCACTAAAGAACCGAAAGACAACAAAAGTAGTGTTATAAACAAAATAAAGTGATCAGTAATTTTTAACAACCAACAAAAGTGAAAAATATATACCTGGATTAAATTTTTCAGATTATTATTACCATATTTATAAAATCAACTCGATAATACACAACTTTATTTAAACGAAAAAGAATTATTAACAGTATATCTTAAATTTTCTAGAATTTATTCATCTAACATTTTCTAAAATCTAAGGGACTTGTTAACTAAGATTATATTTAGTTGGGGGTTTATTAATGAAATGAAATGGAATGGAATATTATTCTATTGTTTGAAATGAGGGTTTATAATAGAATGGAATAGAATATGATAGAAGATGAGGGTTTTATATTACATTTCATTCCATCCTAAACAGTAAAAATGAGTAACCTTCGATTTGGAGGGTTTATGATAGAAAGTAAAATGATAAATAACTTTTCACTATATTATATTACAAATCCTTCTTTCAAATAATATTTCACTATATTATATTAAGGACCATTCTACCTTCCCCCCCTCCCAACCAAATAACAATTTTCTAATATTACACCTATTTATATTCTATTTCATTATATGTGTTGGGACCCGATCCGGAGACCGGCGCCCCAACCCGAAAACGGGAGACGGAACGAATCACAAAGAGGAGGAATGAATAAAACGATTGATCACAAAGCGAAACAAATCATTAACGAATCGAAAGCGAGCTTGGAAGCAAAGCATACAACCAAAGTCAAATCGAATTGGCTCGAAGACAAACCAAACAAACGATCCAATCGAATTGAAACACAAATTCCGACATCCGCATAAATATCTTAGAAAAGCGTCAAAAATGGTCGCGTTGGAAATCTTAAGACTATCAGTCTAACTAATCCAAATCCGTGCACATTTTTTTCTCTTTTTTTTTTCAAATCCCATAACTCAATAGCCTCATACAAATCTCATAATCCAAGTACAATTCATGCACAATCTCATAAATCAAAACCTTATACAACCCAATCATTCTCATCAATCATAACCATACACAAGTTCTTATACAATTTCATAATCCATACATATTATGAATTTCTTTCTTACAAAACCTCAATGGCATTCTAAGCCATATACACTATCAATTACCAAAATCTACTTTACACAAATTACACTCTAAGCAAAATCAAACACAAAGTCTTGACCTTCTTTCATCCGATCTCCCGCTCGAAACCTGGAGATGGGGATGAAAAAGGGGGGTGAGCTTTAAAAGCTCGTGGGTGGTCACATATATTATGAAACACACGTGGGCTAAATTCATAATATATGTGACTAGATCTCTACATAAAAGCAATCAAAGTATAAACTATCAACTCTCATGACACTATCACATGTAGGTGAATAGATCATTTAAGCAACAACTTTCCTCTATCTAATGTCTTTATGCACATCTCAAAATCCCATGTAAGGCCAACACCAACACATGTGGGCAGAATAACCAAACATGAGACCAGAGACATCCCCTAACATGCAAGTGGACATCCCCCTAACATGTCAATCGATGACTGGAGCGTTCGTTGCATGCGCCAGACAAACCGCCCCTTGGTAGTTACTACATGCATTGCCTATCGGCTTGGCTTTTCACGCTCTAAGGTTCCTTTTCACCACGTTTCTTAAGGCCAAACACATTCATACCAATTTCATCCAATAATAAGCAAGAAAAAAGAGAAACAAAACTTTATTCTTCGAGAAATCTTATGAAGAAAAATAAAAAAATCTTCATTTGTAACCACTTAATCGTGTCATAACTGTGATACCACGAGTAACACATAACGGGACCTTAGTTATGTATCCTGGATCGAGCGTGAAAAGGAAATAAACGAAGAAATGTGAAAATACCTAATTTCGGTTCCATAACTTCAAAATAGCTTTCTGAAGTCGAAACGAGCTCAAATCCAATGCCTTCTTCACGGAAACCACTCTCTGGGATGCGGTAAAGCCTTTCTATATTTTTTCAAAACATAAGCTCTCTTAACGAGTTAGGGAATCCTTATGCTTACGAATGATATGAGCAACTGCATGAGACCTTATACAACTTTCATATCGGCTTCTCCATCATAGGCCTGATATGGGTCCAATTCACACTGATCAGGATCCATTTTTATCCCGAAATTCACTATTAATTTAGATCATTTATTGAGCCATTTTATTATGTTTATCCGGATCACATCATATAACTTAATCGATAAATGATTAAAAAATTGAAAAAAAGCAATTAAATATTGTCGAACTTTATAGAAAATGTCAAAAATATCCAACATTTATATATGATATAATGGTGTAAGAATCAATCAATCATTTCTTTTTTTTCGAGTTGATTTAAATTTTCTATAAAGAGCTCAAAGAATGGTGTATTTGGTGATTGTCGTAAACTAATACAAATGAAAAAAGAATGAAAATTAAATTCATAATACACACGTTAAAACTTAAATTTGAATTTGGTATCTACATTAATTTTAATGTCACACTAATTAAATCTGAATTATAAGTTAATAGTAAAGGAGAAAATAAAATGTAAAATGGAAGTCTGCTCAAAACATACACCAATAACAACAACCGATTAAAACAATCCCCGCCAAACTTTGTGTCCAAGTCAGAAACACGGGCTTGTGACATGTGCCCAGGGACGTTGAAGTGGAGCCCATAGGTCAAGCAGTCACTGTTTTTGGTAAGCCAGCCAAGGCCAAGCACCTAAAAGACGAAGACCACGATGTTTTTTTTTTTATAATTATAATTTAAATTACTTCCAAGAATGGATCATCTTCATCAACCCTAAGTAGAAGTCAACTATTAATAACACTATATGATTTTGGTTCACATATCTTTACGAACGGGGGATTAAAAAATGACCTTGCTTGGTTGGTCGGACGAAAAGCGCCGGCCTGCTTCCGCCAAAGTATGAATTCATATAGCAAAACATATACTAAAAAGTCATGGCAATTCCCTAATTAACAAGTGATCAGCGTGTCGGCGGACTGACCAAATCAACTTTACTTAACTAGTTTATACATAAACGTGAAATTATCCTCTCTTTTCCCATTTAATCTTGAAAAAAAAAATGAATTCTGCTTTTGCAATTATTTTGCCTGTTTACTTCTTCCAAAAGGTTGAATCTTCAACCCTAAAGGTCTCCAATTGTAGGCCTGATTATTATTGGAGGATTGAATCACGGTATGATCTTGATCAATCCTCTAACAAAGTGGTCCATTACTTTCTGTTATTAAGAGTCGAACCTAAAATTTTGTTCCAATTGACCTTATTAATTAGAAGGATAGATCTTCTGTATCCTTTATTCAATGCACTCTGTCCCTTCTTAATTTCAATCATCTAATTTACTCTATTAGATAGTTGAGATCGAAAAAAAGTATCAGATAGATACGAAAAGTATTCAGCGCACTCTGTACTACCCGCGTGGAAGATTCTTGGGCAGGCCGAACGCATAGAGAGGTGGAAAGCAAGCCAGTTATTATCCTGTTTCCCTGCTCCTCGTTTACTTAAAAGTCATACAAATACATAGATTATATTAAACGAGACAAGATTGAAATATCGCAAGTGATCCAACTCGTTTACTTTTAAGAACTAGGTGTCCAATTTTGGTGATTGGCTCTGACTGTCGCCACAGTTTGCCGTTGGACGTTCAATAGAGACGGCGTCCGAGCTGGAAATGTCATTCTTGGCATTCATCAGGTTACAGTCACCGCTGATTCTATCATGATCGGATGGTAAGAAAAATTTTTAAAAATAACGTGGTCATAATCAAGGGTTAGGATTTATCACAGCCATCACAGACTGGCGAAGGAAGACAAGTTATTGTTTTGTTGGGACGGGCTTGTCCCCTTGCAAATGACCACTGAAAAAGAAAGCTCTTTTACCTTCTGTGCTCTATATGCATATATGGTGATCCTTGTGACTCAAATTTCACAACTGTTATGACACTTTAACCCCATACTTATCCATGATCTATCACTTTAACCCCTTACTTATGCATGATCTATCCCTTTGTTTTGTTGTGCTAACGGTGGACAAACTTCGCTTCTCTCTCTTACCTTTAATGCTAACTTTATTTCATTTTCGCTTTATAAAGGCATGGTTGCTACGAAACTCCGATTGATTATTTCCTCTGCGAGGCCCACCACTTCGGGTGTCACTGCCCATTATTTCACTTTCTTTTCATGCCCTTTGGTTTACCTCTCCTGCTTTTGAACCTCGAGAAAAAGGTCTGAGATGCATGCTTTTCTACTTTTAGCTTCTTCACGGAAATATCGATTTTGGGGTTAGACGCTTCTTCAGTTTGTTCTTCTGTGCCATGTCAAGGAAAAGGGAAGCTTTGAGTTTCGGAGTTCAGCTGTGAGCCTTTGATTGCTTCAAGCCTTCGGTGGTTCGGGCGCTACTAGTTGGTGGAGGAGGCAAACTACTTCTCTTTCTTGCAAATTCCTGATAACTTGGTAAAGTTTGTTCTCTCTTGTTTGTTTCTTTTTGCTCTTTTCTTTTATGGGTTAGTTCTACATACTGGTACAAGTTGTGATTTTTATGAAAGTTGTTTCCTCTTTTCTTGCACCTTTGGATGCTTCGTGAATTGCGGTGAAAAACTTCCCAAGTAACGAAGGGAAATGTAATTTTAAAGGGGTTGAAGCTGTTTCTCTTTCCGTGCACAAGCATATAAATTTGCCAGGAAGTGGGAATCAGGAGGCTTAAGTGCTTGATTCACTATTTAGACATGGCCTACAATAAACGTGCCAAATTTGTTTGTGTCTTGGTGATTGTTTTTGGTTGTTTAGAGATGAGATCTTCAGCGCTTAC
>JANITW010000006.1:43404511-43416582 GCA_027564335.1 Erythroxylum williamsii
GAGCATGTGGAAGCTATAAAACCTTGAGGTCAAGGGTTCGAGTCGTGGCCTCACCCTTGACCAAAGAGGACAGTACCAATTATGTGGGCCGCGGGGGTACGCGGGGGTACGCTTGGTACCGAATCCCGGTGCCGAATCCCGGACCCAACACATAAAGTATAGCTAAAAGGTATAGTACCTTACTAAAATTGTTCTACTTAATTTATCATACTAAAAGCATAAACATAAACATCAATTAAAGGCATTTGTTATATTATAATAATAGTTTTCATAAGAAGAAAAATGATTGCATGATTTTTCTTGCCTATACGAGATATGATAGTTCATATATATTTCTAGTTCATGCTTAAGAGTATTTGATACTGAATTTAAATTCAACATTATTATAATGTTCAATACATGATAAGAAATATATTGTTGAGTAAAAGTAGTTGATCTATTTTTATACAAATAGTTTGTATGTGTTGGATCAAAAGATATTTATGCTTAACACAAGTGGCAAGAATTAACTGAGACTATCCTTTTATGCTATGTTGGTTAAATTAATATAACGAGAATCATAAAGTTACATATAAGGATATATATATCCTTTTGATTATGAGTTGTATGAAGCTTATGAAACTTGTCAACTTGAAGACTAACCAAATCAACCTTTGGTGAAAGGACAATGATGGTAATAAATTGTTAAAGCTTATACATGCGATGTTTTGGATGGAATAACAATTCATGAAAGGAAAATACTTACATTTCATTAGATTGCTAATGACTTTATGTGATATAGTCATATGTATTAAATGAAATAATGATTTAAAATTTTGAAAAGTTAAAATTGTTTAAATCTAAGTAAAAATTAAAGATTGAGAATGTAGAAGCATTTCAATGAGATTGATTTGTTGAGTTTTAAAATTTTTAGTTTTCTATAAGAAATAAGATTCTCTAGTGAATATATTCACAATAAAATTTCATAAAAGTATGGATTTATGTAAAAAAGGAAAATGCAATATGAGATATTGTATAATGTATTATTTATTTCTTCTATAGCTATGCCTAATGCAATGGCTTACCTTCAATTGTTCCAATTGAACCGAATAACAAGATTTCATAATATAAATGAAACACTAAGTCTTTGAAAGAATCAAAGTTAATGACTTAGGGATGTGATGCTTAGTTGATGCTTAGTTAAAGCATATACTATCCACTAAGTTTAGAACTAAACTAGATAATAAATGGTTATCAGACATCCAAAAGGTTATATATAATCTTATAGACCTTTCCAATAAATTATTTGTTTCAATATATACTTATAAGAGAATGGTTCTCAAGATAAGTTGTCAAAGTAAGACGAAATTTGAAAGTACAAATCTCATGATAGTACATCCAATTAGAACTATTGTCTTTATTGATACATTGATGTATAGTTGAAAGGCTAAGAGATATTGAAAGATTCACTTTCATGAAGAATCCAAATAGTTTGTTTTGAGATGATTGTGAATTTATCATGTCTATAAGAAGGTTAACGGAATTATTATTGTCATATTCAGTAGGAAGATGTGAAAACATATTGTTTATAGAGAACAACAATTATAATTTTCAATTGTTGAAAGTATACTTATCCAAGGACAACTCTTGCTAGATATGCAAACGTAACAACTTAATTCTATGAATTAGATTTACAGAGACAGATTGGAAGTTGTTCACCTATTTGAAGTCATAGTACATAGATAATGTACTAAAGATGTTTAGTATTTGAGATATCATATACTTATGAAGTATTAAAGATATCCATTATTATAAGAATAAGTAAATATTTGAGTTCAAGATGATAATGATATAAATTTAGAAGTAAATCCTAATTAAGGTCTATTTACTTAGAACAATATCATTCAAGATTGGAAAGGTTCCAATGTAGTAATGGTTGCTAATTAAGCCATGATATATTTTTCATTTAGAGGAAATGATTATTAAGATCAACAAGTTCTTTGGTAAACTTAATATAGTTCCTTTCATTGTTTAAGACAGTAAATGTGTGAGTACTTGTTAGAGAACCAGTTCACTAAACTGACCAAATATGAGAAATTCATTTGAAACATTACTTATATGTCTATAAAAATTTTCATTGTGATGATCGTAGAAGTGATTTTTTGACTTGAGGTCTCCAAAGTTATTCTATATAAGGATTGCTATATTTTGATACTATTTATGACCTATTTAATCAAAGATCGTTTAGTCAGTAGTCATTGGATGTAGCATGAACTATATCGAGGTAGTTGATTGATTAAGATAGGATTCATTACCCTAAAGTAATTTGAAAAAATGTTCTGTTATTCTCGATTAGTATTAATCTGAGAAATCCTTGGTCAAGGTGAAATTTCGTTTTGTAAATAGCTTACAAATATCATTAATTAAATTAATAGCTAATGATAGAGAACTAATGTGACTGGATTGAAAATAAAGTAGATATTAATTACATGCTCTATGTTTAATCGGAACATTGTATGATGAAAGCATTCAATTATACAAAAAAATTATGTATAAAAAGATAAGTTAAAATCACTTTGACATTTCTAAATATGTAGGTGGTCATGATTTGTTGCTAGATGTCAATCTTGATATATGATTATAAATTATTTAATTAGAGAATTAAAGATAAATTAAAAGGAGTTTAATTTATCTAATTCTAATTATGCATTAGAATTATAATGTATAATCATTGCCAACATATTGGGGAACCTAATGAGTTTCGCATAAAGAATGAGTTGAAAAAGTAAAGATATTTTAATCAAGTTGAACTTAATTATTATAAAGTCAGAGAAATTTTAAGATTAAATATGAGATATTTAATAAATAAAGATCAATATGAGATATTGAATTTTATTTGGGCATAATTGGTATTTAATTAAAATTATTTGCAATTTTAATTAAAGTTTAACTGAAATTAAATTTTAATTTCATTTAAATTACTAAAATATCCAAAACTTATTATCAGTATACTTAAGGTCTAATAACATAATTATTAGTTTAGTAACAAAATTCTAGCTTATATATTAAAAAAAATCAACATAATTACTTACTCTATTTATGTCATTTTTCTAAATATAATCTACTTCATTTGTTCAAGTAATTGATATATTTAAAAATATAATAAGGATAAAAAATTTTCAAGATAACAAATAAAGAGTATGTGCAAGGATTATAGAATGAAATAGAAACAGCTTTGAGGTCAAGTCTAAGTATATTAGTCAATTTGTGTTCATGCTCTTGTATCTCTTTTTGTAAGTTTATTCATCATGCCATTGTCTTGAAGTCGTCTTCATAATTGCATTTCTTCAAGACTTCAAATCACAATAAAAAGTTTTAATATCTTATCTAATAATAAAAATTAATCTTTCCATTTAATACATTTTTCTTCCATTTAAGTCATGGCACACTTGAACTACCTATCAAACAAATATATGTTGGTTTATGCTCCATAGCCAATCAGTTTGGTTGTGATTTAGTGACAATTATTTAAAGGCATTTTTTTAATTTTGTACATGTTTAGATGTATATGATAAAATCTATGGGATAATTATATATTGCAGATGAAATTATAATGAGATTATAATTATGAGATTCATATTGTATTTATGTATTATCCCTAAATTATTCCTAGTCAATGTTCTATTAAGACTGAACATTAATAGAACGTAAAAAGACTAGAACACGTTATGTTTATCCTTATCAAGGAAGTAGTCAATCTCATAGATTAAAGTATAGAGATACTTAAATAAACTTGTGGGTGTTTGTTAAAGAACAAATTCACTAAACTGACTCGATATGAGAAATTCATTTGGAACATTATTTCTATGTCTACAGAAATTCTCATTGTGATAATTTCATAAGTGATCATTTGACTTATATAGAGGTAGTTGAGTTATCAAGATAAGATTTATAACCCTAAAGTAATTAGGTAGAATGTTTCATTGTTTTCGATATATGATTAGTATTAATTCGAAAAATCCTTGGCTAAGGTAGAATGACACTTTGTAAATAGTTTACAAATGTCATTAATTGAATTAATAACTAATAATAGAGAACTACTATGATTGGACTCAAAAAGAGTATATATTAATTTCATATTGTGTCTAATTAGAATATTATATGATGAATGGATTGAATTATACGAAGAAATCATGCACGAAATGGTTAGTCAAAATCAATTTAACATTCTTAAATATTTAGGTGGTCATAATGCGTTACTAGATGCCAACATTGGTTTATGATTATAAATTGTTTAGTTGAAGAATTAAAGTTAAATTAAGAAAAATTTTAATTTATCTAATTCTAATTATGAATTAGAATTATGATTTATAATCATTATCAATATATTTGGGAACCTAATGAGTCACATATAAAGAATAAGTTGAAAAGAGCACAGATATTTTCAATAAAATTGGACTTGATTGTAAAGTTTGAGAATATTTATGATTAGATATGAAATATGTGACACCTCAATGCCCCCTGGGAGGATACGGGAGTGCGACATTGGATTCACAAATAGAAACAAATAACAGACTAATGCGGAAGCATTTCAAAACAAACTAAACATTCATTACATATATTTTCGGAAACTGAAGCAAACGTACATTACAAAACATTCCAAACTTGTTCAAACCATACATACATTATATCACAACATAATATAAATTTGTTCCAAAAACTGAAACTAGCTTGAAACATAATTATTACAAAATCTTACAACAATTCAGAGTTATACACTCTATATACAAGCCAAGACAAACTCAAATATATTTTTATCAAAACTAGACTCAGATTCCATTGGCCATTACGGTTGATTTGTCCTAGTTTTTTATAAACCTTGCTCTGAACCTACACGAGACAAATCACCATGCTAAGCATATATGTTGGGAACTGATTTTGAAACCAGACCCCAACCGAAAAACGAAATCACAAATCAAAAATAGAAAGCTAAACAAAGAGGACGAAAGCGAAAGAACGGATCTCAAAGCCAAAAGTGGGCCAAAACCAAAAACAAAGGCTAAACACAAATCGGATCGGAAGTCATAGAAAATCGAATACGAATTGAAAGGCTCGGAAATAATGAAAACAAAATCGCTTAAGAACAAAAACTTAACTCTGACATTCGAAGACGAATACTTGTAAAAACAAAGCAAACTTGTCGCGTTGGAAAACTATAAGACAATCGATCTAAACCAATCTAATTCGGTATAATTTTTTTTTGTTTTTCATTTTTCACAATTTGTTCAAAGGTGAGCCCACGTTTCAAAACAATACAAATTTCTAAATGGAATTTAACAATTCCACAACCTCAATTCATTTCATTCTTCAAATTCATCGTTTCATATCTTATTTTCTTTTTCCTTAAACATCACACACATACCATGTTAAACCATAAACAATTAACACTTCTATATATATCAAACCAACCCACACAATCATCGGACCTCCTGTTCGGAATTCAAACGCAAATCAAACTCATACCTAACCAAAACACTTCAATAATTCTCAAACATCAGTATCATCGGACCTCCTGTCCGGAACCATATCATATTCAATCACATTCATCCATATCCAAGTTACGTTCATATCTCAATTCGATACGCAAATTCATAGAAACAAATGCTTCCAAAATATTAATGGCATTCCAAGCTATATACAAAACCAATAACCAAAATCCAAAATACACAAAACCCAAGATAAGCAAAATCAAACAAATGCCTTGACTTTCTTTCATCTGATTCTCTACTCGATACCTGGAGATGGGGATGAAAGGGGGTGAGCTTTACAGCTTGTGGATAACATGTTTATAAATTGAAAAATAAGCAAAAATTATTTTTTAAAAAAACTTTTGTCATTCTATAAAAATTTCGCGGTAGAAAATTTCATCAAATGCTTATTTTTCAAGATTTCTCAATTTATCAAAATAATTCATGAACATGAATGCATCACATTTATTAACAGAAATAAAAACACATAACACATCAGAAATAGTTTGGGTCGGTCTAGAAATAGAACGTACTGCACATTCCCGTATAGCGTTCCTGTGCAACTGTGAACAGAACGTACTACACCTTCCCGCATAGCGGTTCGGTGTAGCCGTAAACTTATGGGAGTCCTTAACGGAGCTCTAATGTCACTAGCGAGCAGGCGGGCGAAGCCTAGACAAGTGCACTTGACCCTCTTATGGGACCTAACCAAACCCACATAACAGATAATTCACACATGACAATCGGATTGCCCGAAGGCATAATTCGAAAATTTACTTTTCATAATTTCCAAAATTTCAAAATTCACATAACAATCCAATTCACATAACAATTCTTCAATCATTCAAAACCAAAGGATTCTCAAACATCAAAGTCAAAGAATGTAACAATTTTCATAATTAGCAAATCATTCAAAACAATGAATGTAACAATTATATCGATTTTATCAAATCATCCGAAACAATTTTAACAATTTATCCAATCATTCGAAAACAATGAATTTAATAATTGTATCAATTTCTTAAATCATTCCAAAACAATTAATTTAATCATTTGAAAATAATAATATTCAAACATTTTGCTTTCTTGATTTTTCAAAAACACATACATAGTGTATAATTCAAATTATAAATATGGTACCTACCTTATATCCACCCTTGGAACATGTTAAAAGCCTCAATTTCTCCATTCCTTCTCTTAATTTTCCTAATTCATGACAAAAATCCCTAATTCATAAACATCCAAGATTGAATAATTCACACCATGCAATCACCAAAATTAACTTTAGAAATCACAAACCCATTCAATCCTTAAGCTATCTAAACCAAAATCTTTTCATCTTCTTCCATCTTTTTCCTTCTTGGATCAACTTAAAAATCTTGCTTGAAGACCCATAAAAATCAAAACCTAACATCTTTCATCTTTCTCCTTTTCTTCTCCACCGAAGCCACTCTTCTCCTTTCTTTCTTTTCTTCTCCTTTCTCCTTTTTAATTTCGTGCTTTCCTTGCTTCTAAAATGACAGCCATATGTCTTGACCTTTAATGAATGCAAAAAGACTAAATTGCCCTTCCTTAAAAGCCTTAAAACCTAACACTTTAAGTGATGTTCCAAATTTGCCCCTAAAATTCATTTTAATTCATACTTACAATAGGACATTTTTATAACCATCAAATTTAAGGAATTTGCTAAAACTTTCTTCTAGAGAAATGTTCCTCATAGTCTCAATTTCATAACGCCACCAAAATATTTTAATTTAGTACACTACTCCAAAAGTTACACCTCAAACATTTTGGACTATGCTTATGCTAAAACATTTTACAGCACTTTACTTCCATCCAAACATTGACATTCATAAGGACTAAATTGAAACTCGAGTCCTTCATAACATTTGTATTTCTATTTCTCTAGTTTAATCCAAATCAAGAATCATCTCATTTGGATTACTAGAGCAAAAGTTATGGCCAACATACTTTCAGCTCTTAGTAATCCAAGACTGAACATTAAACCCGACTTCAATTCAGAAATTGGAAGTTTTAGGGGTTAAATTGAAATTTAAATCCTTCATATGACTTGTAACCAGATGTCTCTATGTTATTTTGCAATAAGAATAAATTCAATCGGATCTCTATAGATTAAGAATTCATAAAAATATTGAACCATGTTCAGAATATTTTCCAACTCACTTTGATTAAATAAAACTCTTTCAATTTAATCTCCAAAATCTCCAAATTTTCCATATACAGATAGATTGAAGTCTAAAAAATCCAACGCTTCAATAATCAAGTCAATCAGATGTCGAACAGAAAAGATATAAACAAAAGATTGAGAGAAGGTTGGATTAGGTCAGACAAAACAAAAGGGTCGGATCGGTCGGCCAAAACAAAAGGTCGGATCGGTCAACCAAAACAAAGGATCTGATTGGTCGGCCAAAACAAAGGGTCCGATCGGTCGGCCAAAACAAAAGGGTTGGATCGGTCGGCCAAAACAAAGGGTCAGATCGATTGGTCAAAACAAAAGGTCGATCGGTTGGCCAGAATAAAGGGTCAGATCGATCGCCCAAAACAAAAGGGTCGATCGGTCGGCCATACCAAAGGGTCGATCGATCAACCAAAACAAAGGGTCGATCGGTCGATCAAAACAAAAGGGTCAATCGATCGACCATGTCAAAGGGTCGATCGGTTAGTAAAAACAAAGGGTCGATTGGTCAGCCAAAATAAAGGGACGATCGGTCGGCTAAAAAAAGGGTCGATCGGTCGACCAAAATAAAGGGTCGATCGGTCGACAAAAAGGGTCGCTCCAAAATGCATACCTGACTTTTAATAATTCATAACTTTTAGAAAGAAGTCTAAAATTCACAAACTTGATATAAAAATAAAACTGAAAGGAAGCTCTATAACTTCCATGAAGAACTCGAAAACCAATTCCATCTTCAATGTGCTTAAATTTCCAATCAAAGTTACTGTCCACATTTATGTCACCCTAAACAGTATCACAACTTCTAAAGTTTCCATCTTTCAGCTCCAAGGTCCAAAAATGTCATACTTTATATCAATGAAAATATCAAAATGCAACGTACAACTTTGATGAAAGACAAAAAAATCAATTTGGCCCCTAAGGGAGTCAGAAAGCTACTCAAAATTTCTGTCCACTAATGATCATGCCAAACAGTAACAGAAACTTCTAGAAATCATAACTTCCTATTCCATGGTCCAAAATTTCCATACTTTACATCAATGCAAAGATCAAAACATAATCTAAAACTTTCATGCAGAACTCAAAGGCAATTTCAACCTCTAACTATGTTAATTTTTCAATCAAAAGTTTTGCCAGAAATTTGTCATCCTATACCACATCCAAACTTCCAAATTTCATATCTTCCAAATTTCAAAATCAAAAATAACATATTAAACATCATTGTACAGCTATGCAATTTCTCTATAACTTTCATGAAGGATGAAAAAATCAATTTAGTCTTTAAAGGTTAAAATCTCTTTCAAAGCTACTGCCTATAAAAAGACATTTCAAATAGTAACTGTATTTTTCCAAACCTTATAACTCCTTACTCCTAAGCCCAAAATGGCATATTATATACCAATGGAAAGTTCTAAACATGAACTACAATCTTCAAGGAGATCTTCCAATCCAATTCAAACTCTAAAAGGGTCAAAAACTCAATCAAAGTTTCCGCCCATAATATAAATTTTGACAACATCTCCCCTAAATTTACACTAGGCAAATTCTTCAAACACCCACAAAATTTATAGCACCTACACAAACACTTCAATCATCCATCCTCTATGGCACTCAAGAAGGCTAAGAGAGCCAACAACCAATCCACACCAAAACCAGAAATTTCCTCACAAAAGCAAAGAAAATTATAACACCATTCTATTCATTGGACGAGGCCATGTTCAACTTCATACAAGATCATCTTTTTATCAAACATATACAAAATACAATACAATTCAAAAGTCTTTCACTAACATCATAATATAAAATTTTACAAAGCTTTAGTTGGCACTTTTAGCCCAAAATTTCAGATTTCCTATTCTAAAAAATTTTACACTTTCACTATTCATTTTTCATTTCATAATCATTTATCAATGCTAAGATCCAATAAAAGATCGGGGTCCAACATTTCTCCCCCTCTTATACGAATTTCGTCCCCAAAATTCGTACCTAAGTAATCACCATGTAACTTACTCTCTCAAATAACTTCTTCTAAATGATCATAGCCAAACACTTTCTTATCTAATTTCTCATCATACATATTTCTCAATTTCTTCACAATTTTTCACTTCTTGTATCTAATACTACCAATATCATATCAAATCACCATATCCACAAATCAATATTTCTTAACATATTGACTCAAGTCAAAGGTCCAAAACAATTCAATTCAACCCTTTTATAACTTCCATACATATCTATATTTCTATAATTCAACTCATCTTTCAAGTATCCTTTATTTCCTCTCACACATGTATATCCAAAATCAAATCAACAAAGTGATCGAAGAAGCCTAACCGTCATGAAATTTTACTCTCATTCATTAACACATTCGGATACAATTGATCATAACTCATCACCTTAATCAAAAACCACATAGGTTCTTCAAATGATTCATGTAAATTTATTCACATCAATACCACATTCTCACTAATTCAATCCTATCCATTTAAAACTCTTCTCAAATATATGCGCCCATATAAGATCCTAATACTGGCGCTCAGATACCATAAATGTTGGGACCCGATTTCAGAACCGAGCCCCAACTGGAAAAATAGAAAATGGAACGGAAATAGAAAGCAAAACAAAGAATGGACGAAATCGACAGAACGGATCTCAAAACCAAAGTGGGCCAAACCAAATGCGAAACACAAATCGGATCGGACGTCAAAAAGCAAAAACAAGGAAAAAGCAAAAGATTGATCACAAAGTGTGGGAAGAACATGTTCTCACAAAGTGAAGAACAAAGTGTCAAAAAATGAAAGAACGAATCTCAAAGCTGAAAGTATCGTAAACGAATCGAATGGCTCGGAATCAACGAAAACAAAATCGCTTAAGAACAAAAACTTAACTTCGAAATTCGAAAACAAATATTTTAGAAAAACATCGTCTTAGAAATCTTAATAATAAACCAATCTGAAACCTGTATAATTTTTTTTCATTCTTTAGTCAATCTCATTCAAAACAAGTCAATTTCCCATTTGGAAATTCATCCACATTCAAAAAAATACCAATTTCTAAATGGAATTTAACAATTCCATAACCTCAAATATTTTGTCCTTCAAATACATCATTTCTCATCTTTTAAACAAAAAAATATCTTATTTTCTGTTTCCTTAAACATTGCACACATATCATGTTAAACCATATCCCAATAATTCATGTTTTAACCAATTCTTATTTTATTTCAAACATTACACACATTGTTAAACACAATCAAGACATAGACAAAGAGCACTTCAATATTTTAATTCCAGCAACACAATTCATCTGACCTCCTGTCCAGAATCCCAGCATAAGTCAAACAAATTTATAACCAAAGAACTTCAATAATTCTCAAACGTCAATATCATCAGACCTCCTGTCTGGAACCCATATCACATTCATCCATGTCCAAGTCACATTCATATCTCAATTCAATACACAAATCCATAATTCATACATATCATGAAATAAATGCTTACAAAACATTAATGGCATTCCAAGCCATATACCAAACCAATAACAAAAATCCAAAATACACAAAACACAAGATAAGCAAAATCGAACAAATGCCTTGACTTTCTTTCATCCGATCCCCTGCAAGATACCTGGAGATGGGGATGAAAGGGGGTGAGCTTTACAGCTCGTGGATAACATGTTTATAAATCAAAAAGTAAGCAAAAATTATTTTTTTACAAAACTTTTGTCATTCCGTAAAAATTTCACAGTATAAAAATTCATCAAATGCTTATTTTTCAAAATTTCTCAATTTATCAAAATAATTCATGAACATGAATGCATCACATTTATTAACAGAAAGAAAAACACATAACACATCAGAAATGGTTTGGGTCGGTCCAGAAATAGAACATACTACACATTGCCGCCTAGCGGTCCTGTGCAGCCGTGAACAGAACGTACTACACCTTCCCGCATAACGTTCCGGTATAGCCGTGAACTTATGGGAGTCCTGAACGGAGCTCTAATGCCACTAACAGGCAGGCAAGCGAAGCCTAGACAAGGGCACTTGACCCTCTTATGGGACCTAACCAAACCCACATAACAGACAATTCACACATGACAATTGGATTGCCCGAAGGCATAATTCGAAAAAATTACTTTTTACATTGAGTCATATCAAACAAATTCCATTCATAAATTTTCAAATTTTCAAATTTTCAAAATTCACATAACAATCAAATTCACATAGTGAATCTGAGACAATTCCGGAGGTAACGCCAACCTGTAGGCGAGTGGTCCAATCCTCTCAAGAACTTCATAAGGACCCACATACCTCGGACTCAACTTGCCCTTCTTGCCAAACCTCATTACTCCTTTCCAAGGAGACGTCT
>JANITW010000006.1:43423581-43434864 GCA_027564335.1 Erythroxylum williamsii
GCTACACCAAAGAGACGCTACGGCTTGTGGGTCGACACCAAAGACGATGGTTGAGGGAGACGGCGGTAGGGCTACGCTTGGAAGAGGAGAGGAAATGTTTCAGTTGACAGGGACGTAATGACCCCTGTCCCACGGTTTTGGAGTTAACAAATTTTCTTGACGCTGTTAACTAGGGGCAGTGAACAAAAATAGGGAGACAGCAACCAAACATTTCCAGTTGACATGATTTTTATGTTTTGTGCATTGTCCCTGGTCACTGGGATGGCAACCAAACGTAACGTTAGGAGCACGCCTGTATCAGATGTTGACGATGCGTGTCATGCACAACGTTCTTCGTTGAGTGTGGCGTGTTTTGGTATGGGTTTTAGTGTGTGTAGTGCATATGTAAGATAGTATCCTATAATTTTTTTTAATATATTTTTAGGTTTTTAAAGTCTTAAATTTAATTAAATTAGTTTAATGAAGATTAAATTAATTTAAATTCTTAATATAATTGGGAATAGTTTCCAACTAGATTTGAAAATTGTTTTCAAATAAAAATTCTATTTGGAATAGAAATTTAGTTTATTTAGGAATCAATGTATTTAATCGATTTTAATTTTTTAAAAGAGTTAGAAATATTATTTTAGATTATAAAGATCAATAATTAGAATCAAACAAAGCTTGATGTTTCATGCATATAATTTAATTATGAGTATATAAGTTGAATACTTTTATGTATATGTTTGATATATATATATAGATGCAAGTTAAAATGTAAGTTTTATATTTGTGGTATTTTACATGAAATTTTGTATTTGATGAGACAAACAAAGTAAATCCCTCATTGAGAACGTGATTGTTGCCTTTTATTGTTATAAGAATAAACCAGAGTTTTGTTTATTGTTGCGTTTGTTGAGCAAACTCAAGGTCACTTTAACCTAAATGTATTTAGTCTTATGATAGTGGGTTCTATTTAACTAAATTAATGTGTTTTAAATGAGCAAACTCATATAAGATATGCTTTGGCAAGAGTTATCGCCTAACGAATCTAGAGTCATATATCATGTGATGATGAAGTTATTATCTACCTAATTTAAGTTTAGTTGATTTGTTTAGCAAACTTAAGATCAATTATAAGCCCAATAGAAAAATTAAAGTAATCTTTCTGAATAGTAGTAAGGCTATTATTTCCAATAAAATAGTTGGAGTAACCAAATATATGATTAAAATCCTAATCTTATTTGATAATCATGACATATAATTAATTACTTGCTTTCTTATATTTATTTTTGTTTTGAGTGAAATTTATCTTGTTTAGTATAGTCGATACTACATTAGAGAACGAAATTTCTTGATCATAATTATTTTTGGAACAGTTCTCAAAGTTAGAAAAGAAAATTATATGCCCATTATATTATTATACTATAATCCTTTTGGGGATTCAACAATAAAGTTTTAGAGATAAGTTTGACTCATATAGAAGACAAAATGTATTAATATGTTAAGTTAAATAATGTATCATAAACTTTGATGACAATACATAAGATATATGTCAATGCCATGATAACAAGCTGCAAGAGGTTGCATAAAGTTGACCTGAAAAGTGTAGTGCCTAGTTGGAATTATTCCACTTAATTTAGCCTACTAAAAACATAAATATGGACAACAATTAATGGCTTTGTTATAGTATGATAATAGTAATCATAAGAAGAAAAATGATTGTATGACTTTTCTTGCCTATATGAGATATAATAAAGATTGTATCTATTTCTACTTTATGTTTACGAGTATTTGATACTAAATTTAGATTCAACTTTACTATAATGTTTGAAACATGATAAGAAATATATTGTTAAGTAAAAGTAGTTGATCTAATTTTATACAAATAATTTGTATGTGTTAGATTAAAGAAGACTTATGTTTAACATAAGTGGTAAGAATACAAAGTTAAATAACCGAGAATATTCTTTTATTCCATGTTGGTTAAATCAACATAACAAAAATCATAAAGTTACACACAAGGATATGTGTATCCTTTTTTATTATGAGTCATATTAAATTTGTCATGTTGAAGAATAACCAAATTAACCTTTGGTGAAAGGATGATGATAGTATTGAATTGTTAATTCTATACATGTGATGTATTGGATGGAGTAACAATTCATAAAAGGATAGTATTTATATTTCATTAGATTACTAATAACTTTATATGATATATCATATTTATTAAATGAAATAATGATATAAAAATTTGAAAATTCAAATTGTTTAAATATAAGTAGAAATTAAGCATTGAGAATGCTGAAACATTTCGATGAGATCAATTTATTAAGTTTTAAATTTTTGGTTCTCTATAGGGAATGAGATTCTTTAGTGAATACCTTTACAACTAAATTCATAAGAGTATAGATTTACATAAAGAGGAAAATACAATATGAGATATTGTATGATGAAATATTATTTCTTCTATAGCAATGCTTGTTCAATGACTTACCTTTAATAATTCCAATTGAATCAATTACCAAGATTTTATATTAGATATGAAATTCTTAGCCTTTGAAAGAGTCTAATATATTGATTTAGGGATATGATGCTTAGTGGAAATATATATTATTCATTAAGTTAAGAACTAAAATGGGTAATAAAAGATTATGAGATATCTAAAAGATTGGATATAATCTTACAGACCTATTGAACAAATTGTTTGTATCAATGTATAATTATAAGATAATGATTCTCAAAATAAGTAGTGGAAGTAAGATGAAATTTGAAAGGTTCAAATCTTTTGAAAATACATCCAATTGGAACTGTTGCCTTTATTGATACATTTAATGTATGATTTCAAAAGCATCGTAAAAATTTTATGTTGAAACAAGAGCGAGAAAAGGTGGCGAGTTTTAGCTAATTCTGCTTCAGCTGATTTCTGTTCATTCTCTCTTCAGTCTTTTATTGAAAGAGGCTTAGCTTGCACGTAAGATCCCTGAGCTGCTTATGGAGTCCCTCGACCATAAGGGACACTAACCCAAATATGGGTGAATGCGGAAACGAGAGGAGGAAGCACAGGCCACACCGCAACTGTCATATAGCGTCGCTATTAGGGGAGGGCCGCCCACTAATATTCCTGGGGAACACCACGACTGGCCAGCGGAGGAAATCATCAAAATGGAGGAAGGTGACATAGTTCCAATCTCCAGTGACCTTGGGGCGAATTTCAGCTCTGTCAATCCTTCAAGGTAAAACTGGACAATCAATGGACAACCACGGTAGTAGTGAAGCTACTGGGAAAAAGGATTGGTTTCCACATGCTCAACACCCGCCTGAAGTCCCTCTGGAAACCAGTCAACCCTATTAAAATCATTGATCTAGAACATGACTACTATCTCGTCCATTTCTTGGATGAGACCAACTTCCTCTATGCATTAACGGATGGCCCATGGATCATCTACGGGCAAGCATTGTCAGTGCAACAATGGGAGCCCTCCTTCCGACTGTCGTAGGGCCAAGTCCATCGTGCGGTCATGTGGGTTAGATTCCCATACCTACCCATCGGCCGCTACCACCCCAGCATACTCACAGTTATGGGTAATCAGATTGGTAAAACCGTTAAAATAGATGAGCCTACCTTGCAAACTCAGAAGGGATGCTAGTCGATGTCAATCTCAATACACCGTTGAAATCCCAAGTGGAGTTAGATGGCGAGGTGATCCATGTGATGTATGAGGGGTTACCACAACTATTTTACTAGTGCGGCAAAGTGGGCCACGACGTCGCAGACTGCCCGCATCGTTGACATACAGATTCTGAGAGTCACAACACCGGAGACGATAGGACGGGAACAATAAAGGACGGTGAGGAACCAACTGGGGAAGCAATGGCCAACCCACCAGCACAGGCACAACTGACAGCACGCTCCTCCAACAGCTACGGGCCTTGGGTTCAAGTACAGAGGAAATAGCGTCGGCCTTCGCAATGTAGAATCAGGCTCTCATGCAGTGCATGCCTCCCCTGGGACATAATGTCGAGTCCTCTTACAAGTCAGGGTCCAGATATGCTACCCTGATTGGAAAGGAACTGATGGAGACGGAGACATTAGTCGTAGAGCCATTAATTTTTAATAGTACGGGATCGGGCCACAAAGTCCAATTAAAGGACTTTATCCGATCTGGGAAGCCCACCCAGTCCAGATTTAATTTTCTAGCATCTGGGCCCAAGCAAAAGCCCAAAAAAGGGCCAGAGGACATACGAAAATTCATACCCAGCCCACTTGGGGGAAACTTAGTATTAGGCCGAGAAATGATGTGGATAAATCCCCTTGTTTCCAAATCTAGCCCACCAACCAAGCCAGCAACATATTGATAGAAATCTCATCACACACCGAAATGGTTTGTGACAACCAGGTCCTGGAGGACCGTGAATTGGAGGTTGAGGAGCGGCTCCAAATTATGGAAGGAGTAGAGGACCAAGTGGGGCCCAGTAACAGTAAGGAGCTTCCTGTTTTTTAGCATAAAGAACCTCCCGACATTGACGACTATACTGACATACCAGAAGCAACCCCTTAGATGGAGCACATAGAGCAGCAGACACCACCATCTGTGGGAGAGGTGCCCAGTGACGCTCCCCTACGAGGTAACAATTCTAGCTAATTTGACATTTTAATTATGACGATTCTAATTTGGAACTGTCAAGTGGTTAGGGGAATAGTTTCCACGTCATCCTTCATAATTACCTTCGACTCTACCAGCCGAGTATCCTCGTCCTCTTGGAAACCTGGATTAGCGAAAATAGGGCCCACGCAGTAATCCACTCCTTGGGGTTCGACTAATCATTTCGAGGAGAAGTCGAAGGTTTCTTTGGAGGGATTTGGATTTTATGAAAAGTCGCTTTTGACATTGGTATTGTCTTAGCTCACTGGCAATTTATTCATACCACCGTTCAATATGACTCGCACTCGTTTGACTTTACCGCGGTGTATGCTACCCTCAAATCTTATCGTAAAACTATCTCTGGCTGGTGTTAGATTACGTTGGTCGATCCACCTATAAAACCTGGCTCGTAGGAGGAGATTTTAATGCTAAGCTGGAACTAGTAGATAAGAGGGGAGGGGCCCGCACCACCCACGTTGTGAACAAACAGTTTCAGGACTGGGTGCATAGGAGTAGCCTCCATGACCTCGGCTACGTAGGTTCCAAATTTATGTGGCACCGAGGGGACATCAAAGCTAGGTTGGTTCGCGCTTTCGGTTCTACAAAGTGGCTTCACACTTTCCCGCTAAAGTTAATTACCACTTACCTTTCCTAGGATCTGATCATAGACCACTGAGAATCATCTTCCAGCCTCTGCTTCCCAGACTTACGACCACTTCAGCATTTAGATTCCAGAATGCTTGTCTCACTCATTTTGGGTTTGAAGAGATTGTAGTGGAGCATTGGAATCCAGGCGAGAGCAATTTGAGCCATTCGCTCACCCACCTTTCTAAGCACCTCATGAGCTGGAATCGTTCTACATTTGGGAACATTTTCTATCGCAAAAAAAAGACTGTTAGCTAGACTACAGGGCATCCAACAAGCCATGAAAGAGGACAATTTGGAGGACCTGTTAGCCCTGGAGGAACATTTGAGTAGGGAGTTAATGAATGTCCTTAGTGAGGAAGAAATTTATTGGCACCAGAAAGCAAGATATGATTGGATTTTGAAGGGCGATAGGAATACTTGGTACTACCACATGCTCACCCTTTCCAAGCAAAAAAAGAAGAAGATAGCAAGGCTTTTTAACTCTCAAAGGGAACCAATTATTGACCACGACCAACTCAACCGCTTAGCCAGAGAGTTCTTTATCCAGCTGTACACTCAAGAGGAGGGCCCATGTCCCCGATTTCAACACTCAGGAGCATTCCCTTCTCTTTCATAGGATTGTCTTCGAGATTTAGCCTTGCCCATACACCCCTTGGAAATTATAAATGCGATTTTGGCATAGATCCAAACAACGCTGTGGGGGTTGATGGGTTCAATGCCCTTTTATTTCAGAAACAATGGCATAGGTTGGCCCCAAGATCGTAGAGTTCATACAGGAAGTCTTCAGGATGGAACATTGGGAAACAAAGTTAAATCACACGATCCTAGTCTTAATTCCCAAAACACCCTCCCCGATGAGTATCGCCCAGTTTTGTCTGATTAGTCTTTATAACATGACCTATAAGATTATCTCCAAGATTGTTGTCAATAGGTTGAGATATCATCTGGATTTTCTAGTGTAGGACAATCAATGTAGTTTTATCTCGGCCGCCAAATAACCGACAATATCATCATAGCCTAAGAAGCCATTCACTCAATGAGAAAAAAGCAAGGGAAGAAGGGTTATTTGCGATCAAAGTAGACCTGAAAAAAGCTTACAATCGGCTTAGGTGGAACTTCATTCTAAGACACCTTAGAGGCTATAGGGTTACCGAAGTAATTTCTATGGGTCATTATGAAATGTGTGATGACCATGTCTATGCAGGTAGCCTAATAGGGTATAGTTTCAGAACCTTTCAGGCCTTCTTGGGGTATTAGATAGGGCGATCCAATATCGCCCTATCTTTTTGTCTTATGTATGGAATAGTTAGGCCAGCTTATTTCGAGACAAG
Source organism: Erythroxylum williamsii (assembly GCA_027564335.1). Lineage (NCBI taxonomy): Eukaryota > Viridiplantae > Streptophyta > Magnoliopsida > Malpighiales > Erythroxylaceae > Erythroxylum > Erythroxylum williamsii. The sequence continues at coordinate 43,430,186 of JANITW010000006.1, forward strand.
TGGGCCAAGGTCATTGGAGGCCGCTCAAACTAAGTCCTACAGGGCCTCCTATCTCCCACCTCTCCTTCGCTGTAGTTCGCTGAAGTTTCGGAGTCTCAGACCTAAGTAATAGCAGCGAATCTGGGGGAAAATTGGGATTTTCTTTTCCAAAAATATAATTCACACGAATGTTACTCGCCTTAGTCAAGCCTTGGGCTTCTAGAGCAAGAATAATTTGGGTAAATAACTAGGATTTCCTATGATTCATGAGTGATACACGCAGCACACTCACCAATATATCTTAGATAAGGCCCATCAGAAAATTACAGGATGGAGGGCTAGGCAATTATCTTTAGCGGGAAGAGTCACATTAACTTAGTATGTGATATCGGCCCTTCCTATCTATACGATGCAAACTATGCAATTGCCGAGGTAACTCTGTGATGATTTGGAGAAACGCATGCTCAATTTTATATGGGGATCCACGACAGAATAGAGGAAAGTGCACATAATGAATTGGGAGGTTGTCTGTAAGCCCAAAAAGGCAGGAGTACTAGGAATTAAACATATCGGTCCTCCATTGATGCTTTTCTGAAAAAGTTAGGATGGGCTTTGATTAACCAACCGTTAGCTTTATAGGTCAGGATTGTTAGTGTCAAGTATCGTATGGAGTCGTACCATGTCCCTCATACGGTAGCTAGGAGTGGCATGTCGAGCTTTTGGAAAGGAATTTCAGCGACTTGGCCTTTTGTATGGATATCGCCAAAGGCAGCTGAGGAGGATGCTCTGAGTTGGGGTCAAACTAAGACCAGTAGATTCACCATGGTGTCAGCCTACAAACTTATTGAAGGGAGCCACATGGATGATCATGATAGACTCTGGGACCTAGTTTGGAAATAGGCTGGACCCCAGCGCATCAGGGCTTTCCTTTGGTTAGTAAGTAAGGGAAAGCTCCTGAAAAACCAATAAAAAGTGGTCCGACACATTGCAACTAATAACAGTTGTCATAAATGTGGACAAGAGGAGTCTACTCTTCATGTCATCCGTGACTGCCCACGAGTACAGACTTTCTGGAGAAAATTTCCCTTCGGGGTGGTTAATACAGCCTTCTTTCAACAAGAGGTAAAGAATGGGTGGGATCAAACCTTACGAAACACACCCGGGCAATGTAAGGGATATGGGCTACCACCTTTGGAGTCGCCTGTTAGATGTTTTGGTCTTGGCGTAACAAAAGTCTTTTTGCAGCCGATTTTAAGTGGCCAGAGGATGGTCCTAGAGTAGTTATGACATAAGTAGAGGGGATTATGAGTGCTAGGGCATTGGAAAATTGCGTTTTTCTGATGCAAGGTCTATCAATGGAAAATCTAGTTGGGTGGAACAAACCGCCAACAGGATGGGTCAAGCTTAACAAGAATGGAGTGGTTAAGCACAGGTCATCCATTGCTACTGCAGGTGGATTAATTCGCGATAGGACTAGTCAGTAGTGCGGTAGCTTTATTCAACACATTAGCCTAGGATCGTCGTTGACTGCAGAACTTTGGGGAATCCACTCGAGCCTCACCTTGGCTTGTTCACTAGAGTACCACCGAGTCATTGTAAAAATGGACTCCTTAGAAGTCATTAACATCCTTTCCTCTTCTAGTACAATGTTTTCTGATAATCCTAGTTTGCTGACAGGTACCCGTGGACTCATCCAATGAGATTGGGAGGTGAATGTGCAGTGTGTACTTCGAGAAGGGAACTAATGCGCAGACCATTTAGTTGCCCTCATGGACCAGGCCAGACTAGGAATTCACCTTCAGTAGCAACTGCTTGTTGTAGTGGAGCTCATCCATCGGGATAAGATAGGTGCTTTGTATCGTAGAGCAGTGCGATAGTTAGCCTGCTCAGGTGTTTTTATTCCTTTGCATTAAAAAAATGTATAGTTGAAAAACTACGAGACATTAAAAGATTCACTTTCATGATGAATTCAAAATGTTTATTTTGTACATGATTGTGAATTTATCGCGTCTATAAGAAAGTTAGTGGCGGTATAATTGTCCTCTTTAGTGAGAGTATATAGAGACATATTGCTAGCAGAGAACAACAATTCTAATTTTAAATTTTTAAAAATATAATTATCCAAGGAAAAGTCTTATTGGATATGAAAAGTTAGCAACTTAATTTTTGGAATTAGATCCATATAGATAGATTGGAAATTGTTTACTTATTTTACATCCAAGTAAATAGATAACATAGTAAAGATATTTAGTATTTGAGATAACAGATATCTGTAAAGTATTAAAAATATTCATTATTCTATATATGAGTTGATATTTGAGTTTAAGGAGATAGGGGTATTTATTTTAGAAGTAAATCCAAATTAATGTAGATTTTACTCAAGAACAATATCATTCAAGATTGGAAATGTTCCAATGTAGCAATGGTTACTAATTAAGTCATAATACAATTTTCATTTAGTAGAAATAATTAATTGTATTAATAAGTTCTTTAGTGACCTTGATATATTTTCTTGCATTGTTCAAGACAGTAATGTACTGAAGAACATTATAGTCATTGGGCATGTCAAATGAGCTAAGGTCTCATCAAAGATTCAATGATTTATCTAGGCAAAATTTCTTAATTATGATGATAATTAAGATGGAAGTTGTAAGATTTAAGCAAGTGCTCACTATAGAGAATTTTGTAAAATTCTCTCATTAAGCCATTGTCCTAGTTGTGGCATGATCATTATATGATCATATGGTATATGATACTTAAGCGATTGGCTTAGTACAAGTGGGAGATTGTTGGTTTATATCCTAAAGCCCATCAGTTTGCATGTGGTTTATTATAATTATTTAAAATCATTCTTTATCTTGTACATGTTTAAATGTATATGATAAGGTCCATAGAATAATTATACATTGCAAATACAATTATAATGAGAATATAATTATGATATTCATATTGTATTTATTTATTATCGCTAAATTGTTCCTAGTCATTTTTTTAATTAAAACTGAACATTAATAGAACGTAAAAAGGTTAACACACATTATGTTTTTTTTATAATTGAAGTAGTCGATCTTATAAGCTAAAGTATGGATATACTTAAACAAATGTGTGTGTGCTTGTTAAAGAACAAATTCACTAAACTGGTTGATATGAGAAATCCATTTAGAACGTTACTTGTATGTCTACCAAAATTCTCGTTGTGATGATTGTATAAGTGATTCTTTGATTTGAGGTTTCCAAGGTTATCTTGTATAAGAATTGCTACATTTTGATACTATTATGACCTATTATAATTATGAGTCATTTAATTGGTAGTCATTAGATGTAACATGACCTATATGGAGGTAGTTGAATGATCAAGATAGAATTCATCACCCTAAAATAATTAGAGAGAATATTTTGTTATTTTCGATTAGTATTGATTTGAAAAATCCTTAGTCAAGGTAGAATGACAATTTGTAAATAATATATAAATGTCATTAATTGAATCAATAACTAATAGCAGAGAACTAGTATAATTGGGCTAAAAAAGAGTAGACATTAATTTCATACTATGTCTGATCAAAACATTATATGATGAAATGATTGAATTATATGAAAAAAACCATGCCCAAAAAAGTTAGTCAAAACTACTTTGATATTCTTAAATATTTGGGTGGTCATAATACATGACTAGATACTAATCTTAATCTATGATTATAATTGTTTAATTAAAGAACTAAAGATAAATTAAGAGAAGTTTTAATTTACCTAATCCTATTTATGAATTAAATTACAATTTATAATTATTACCAATATAATTGGAAACTTAATGGGTCGCACATGAAGAACGGATTGAAAAGAACAAAGATATTTTTAATCAAGTTGGACTTGATTGTAAAATTTAAGAAGCTTTATGATTAAATATGAGATATTTAATAATAAGAATCAATATGAGATATTATATCTTATTTGAACATAATTGGTATTTAAATAGAATTATTTGTAAGTTTAATTAAAGTTTAATTGAGATTAGAATTTAATTTTAGTTAAATTATTAAAATGTTTAAAACTTATTAAAGATATGGTTAAGCTATAATAAAGTTAACATTTCTTGCTTAACTCTCTCTATAAAAGTTACAGAGTTTTTTCAACTTATTATGTGGATATTGTTAGAGGTTGGATACTTGTGCGGCTATAATGATTGAAATTGATCAATTTTGAAAATAGTTCTAGGGCTATAACAAGATAAGGATCCAGTTTTAGAATAAGGTACAAATTATAATTCATGATTTATTATAATTTATGTGTTAATTATTTTACAAAATTAAAGTGATTTTAGTTTTGAGAAATCCAAATATGAAAAATTTTTGTGAATATTCTGCTGGGGTCAGAATCAGATCTATATGCTGAGATGGAACGAAACAAAAATTTGGAGACAAAATAGAACAAAAATTGGAGACAGTAAGGTGTTTGGTTGTAATAGATAAAACAGATAAAACTGTGTTCGTCTCGAGGGAAGAAATGTGTTTGGTTGCAGTTAATAAAATATAAAAAACAGTGTCAATGACTAAAGTACCATTGCAATATAATATAATTGAAAATATATAATTCATTGATTATTTTTAAACGAATGATTTGTATTAATAAAAAAGTTAACAAATAATAATAATAATAATAATAATAATAATAATAATAATAATAATAATAATAATAATAATAAT
>JANITW010000006.1:43437613-43448887 GCA_027564335.1 Erythroxylum williamsii
AGGAGTGTAGCGGTTGTTGTCAGTAGTGGTCTCTTGTCGTGGGATATTTATCGGAATGACCTACGGGCGTTCCGGTGAATACCCTATGGTAAGGGGGCGCTACAAGAATTGTTATATTTTAATACTAGTTATAACCTATTATAGTCAAGAGTAGCTCAATCACTAGTCATTAGATATAATTTGAACTATATGAAAGTAGTTGAGTGATCAACATAAGGTTCATCATTTTAAAGTGATTAGGGAAAATGTTTTGTTGCTTTTTATTAATATTGTTTCAGAAAATTCTTCGCTAATTAAGGTAGAATGACACTTTGATAATAGTTTTCAAATGTCATTAATAGAATTAGTTGCTAATGGTGGAGAACTAACATAATTGGACTTGAATAGAGTAAATATTAATTATATGTTTTATGTTTAATCAAAACATTGTATGCCTAAAAGTTGAATTGTACAAAGAAAATCATATATGAAAAAGTTAGCTAAAAATATTTCGATATTCCTAATATTTGAATGGTCATGATGCGTTGCTAGACACTAATCTTGATTTATAGATATAAATTATTTAAAAAGAGAATTAAAGATAAAATAAAAGCGTTGAATTTATTTAATTCTAAATATGATTTAGAGTTACAATTTACATTTATTGCTAACATATTTAGAAACCTAATATATCACAATATAAATTATAATTGAAGAGAGAAAAAAGTAATTTAGTTAAGTTGGATTTGATTGGAAAGTTTAAAAACTTTAGGATTAGATATGAAATATTTAATAAATAAGGTCAATATGAGATATTGAATCTTTTTTGGCCTCATATTGAATTAGAAATAATTGTAATTTTAATTAGAGTTTAATTGAAATTAGAATTTTATTTCAATTAAATTATTAAAATATTCAAATCATATCTTAAATATGCTCATGCTATAGAGAGTTAACACTTTTTGTCAACTTTTCTACACTACTTGTACAGTTCTCTTGATATGTTCATGTGGATATTATTGCAATGAGCTAATTTCTGAAGTAGATCAAGGAAATCAACAAAAAAAAAAGATCAAGTTACACAATAAGGTACATATTTATAATTTATATTTTATTATGTTCATGCATTAACTAGATTATAGAATTTATAGTGAATTTAACTTTTGGAAAATTAAATTAAAAATTTTCATTTTTACTTCATTATGCGTAATTTCGGATCCCACCTCAATTTTTCAAGACAGAATTGCTTGCCTATGATGGGTATTTGTAATCTTTCTTTTCCCCTTTTGTTGCTCGAAAATATACTTTTATGGATGCCTACAAGTCAGACTTAGGTTGCACCTTATCGAGCATAACTCACGTCGCTCAAGCTAGAGCTTGATTGTGCTTGAAGCAGCCTTAAGTCTTGTCCAAAATTCAAATCGCCAGCTTTCAACTGGACTAAGCTGACCTGTCAAACTACAAACTTGTTGTCTGTCGATTATCGTCGGCCCTCCATCGCAATAAAGACACAAACTCGACTATTGTATTATTCAGTCCTTCATTTCTCTTTCTGGTTATTGCATAAAACCAATATATGGGTAGTTACTACCTTTCTTTTTCCCTTTTGTTGCTTCAAAGTATGTTTATTTAAATTAGGTATATTTACCAATTCTTGATGAAGATTATATTGAATTTAAAGCAATTTCCAGTTTTCTACGATTCTTGAAAGTAGTTGGTCCATATTTTCAGCCATGTGTATGGCCTTCATTCACATAATGTATAATCTAATAGGTCAATTGATGAGGCTGTCAACATTGCTCGTCCAAACTATGAAGGACAATTCTAACTCCTGCTTACTTAGATGGGCTTTGAATTCTATAGTTTTCTCTGACACTCGATTGTTCCTCAAAAAATGCAACTTGAATCAGAGATAGTCTCGTACTTTCTTCTAGCTGATAGTTTTTCTATTTTTCCTTCAGGGATGATTTAAATGTGATGTTCCCATGTGCTGAATTTTGCTTAAATCTTTTGAAAACCCTTCTTGTGTGAGTTACAAGTTTAGATTCTCAAGGTTCCATCTTAGTCATATGCAATCCATTTTCATTGATGTGTATCATCAAGGAAATCTTGATCATAGTTCTGAGACTCGTATTTTGCAAGTTCGAAGGCAGCTCTTGCAGCTGCCATTGCATACAATGCCGATTGATAAGCATCTTGAGCAGCATCTGCCGCATCTCTGTAATTATTCCTTGTTTTTGTTAAATCAGAGGGGCTCGCATCAGGTTCAAACTCTTCAACTGATCTTGGATATAGGTGTTGCTTCTGCAACTGGCTGATGTTTGAATTATCCTGAAATTATCAATGACATAATCAAGCTTCCAATACCTTGTTCTTAATCTGATGACATTAGTTATTGATGGTTTGTTTTCTTTTACCACGGTCATGACAGTAGGAGTTCGCTCTAAATGCAAGGCGATGCCGTCCAGAGTAGCAATGTCCTTCAACACTTGGATTTTTCTTTCCAAGCTTGCGTGTTGTTCTGAAAGCTTATCTATTATCTGAAAAGGAAGATGTACTGATGAGCAAGAGGTGTCAAAGTAATCTTGTGATGCAGCAGTAGACTTCACCTGAGGATTCACCCCGCAGTTGTTGTGTAGTTCAATAGCTTGAGAAGCGAACTCTTCCCCAAATCTTGATACGAAAATTCGACGAATTTCGTGAAGCTCTGGAAATCCACAATATCTCGAAGATGTAAAGATCAAGCTAGCTACTGCCTCTTTCAGCTCGTCAGGGCATTCCCTAAGAACAACTAGAGAAGTCAACGATGGGTGATTATTATTTTCTTATGCCTTTGAATGATTTAGCATAAAATCAAGCAGTCAACACCCTTCTGTAACTGGTTTCGAGAAAATTACTAACTTGTTCTTTAGAAGGATCATGGTCCTCTCTATTAGGAAGTGGCAGTAGTCCTCTATGATGGAAAACACATCGATCATGTTCCCATGCTTGATCACATGCTCAACCTAACAAACAAACCTCTAGTAACAAACATTCATACATATACACAAAACAAAATCAAACGAAAAGGGGAAAGAAAAGATGGAGGAACAATAGCAAATTACACGAAGAAGAGCGCCCTCATGGTGACCCAGGTTCAAAAGCTGAATAACATCAGACTTTGCTTGTGAATACCGGACTTGGTGCTTGTTCTTGAGGATGGCAATCCTAGAGATTGCAAGTTTTGCCAGAGTAGTGAACTTGGACGACTTGAAGTCGTAATTCCTCCGAAAGAGGGCATCCCAGCTTCCACACATGTTGAAGTTAAAGCCCCACCTCTAAAAGTGTTCCGCTTCCTTCCGAGTACTAAATACACTGAAACGACGTGAGAGGAAGGATGTGACTAAAGATTGAGCTTTTTTGTAGCACAAAAAGATAACCTAATCGCAACGAAATATGATTCTATTTGAAAATCCTTTTTTCTGGAGGCCTTGAGACGTTAAGCCGGTGTCCTTTTGTCCTTATATTGAAGTCTTTTTTTCCCCCTTCAATCTAGAGATTCTTCGTTTTATAGTATATGAGAGAGCGAGCTTAGTAAAGTGGCAACAATTTCCCTAGGACCATGATCGGAGTGGGGAAGATCAAGCAATACACTAACGTCCTAGAAAAGCCCCTTAGTAAGGGTAAACAAGAGGTAGTTGTTTGTTTCGTTCATCAGAAATTTAAGCAAAAAGACTATCTAATGAAGCTGTAGTTTATCAATTTAGGTTAGTTTTATGAATTTCTTCAACTGAGACGCTTAATGTATATAGGGCTGGAGACATTTATTTTTGTTTATTTCGGTTCAGGTAGCTTGATTACTATGCTATCCATGTTACTTTTGAATTCTACATCTTAAAGTCCATAACTTTGAGATGGATTCGAATGGAAAATTTTGGAAAGTTGAAGTAAAAGGTATCTGTATCTTATTTGAAATGCTTAATGTGTGCATCCCTTGGTGTCTTTGTGTTAGTTATTCCCATATTGAAAATGAGAGAGGGAGGGGGAGGCTAAATAAGTATAAATAAACCCCCTGCCCCTTCCATTTAATCATTCAAAATTAAAAACAAAAATATTTACTCTTAGTAAGAGTAGTAAATTTTTGTGAGAAATTTTTTGGGGTGTATTGGGATAAGGGTTGAGAGTGTGTGAAAACACTAGTGAGTTGAGTGTTGAGTGTAAATACTTGTAAGTGTTGTTTTTCTCCCTAATAAAAAGGGTGTGCAGTAGCTCCAAGGACGTAGGCTCAATTTCGCCGAATTCCGTTATCAAATTTTGTGTTGTTTTAGTTTTTCGTTGCATGGAAAGAGTTTAATTTTCTAACACATACAACTTATGCCGAGATGATGCAAAAAATCCGGAAGAATAACTAAAAAGCTTGTAACCCCACAACTTTCTCTCCCAAAATGAAGGGAAAGAAGAAACATTTTAAAAGGCTAATTAAGACAAAACAAAACCATAGTAATAATTGTACGTATGAGGCGAAACAAAAGCATTCAATTTTAATATCATCGTATTCATGGGATTGGGACATTGCTTTTTGCCCCAATTGACCAAATCACATGTCTCTCTTCTCACATTCGCAACCAAAACCAAGCAATGTCTTCCTTTATGTTCAAAAGTATTGATGCCAATGACAATGTAACTATTTGAAGATTAATATCTCCATTCTCCAGTCTAGTTCTTAAAAAATATTACATATTATCGCAAACTAGGAACTATTAACTACCAGTTTTTACTTAAAATAGCAAATTTGTTGTTGGCTCAAAATGTACAAGAATCGAGTTCACCTGCAGCAAAGAAGATTGTTTTTCTTACTTCCAAAACCAAAAAGAGAAGAAGATTGTTATTCTTTCGCGTTCTGATCCTATGCACTCTGCAGGCCTTTCGCCGTCTTCTAGGTCCACTTGGCTTCTTTGCCTGAAACTGCAACTTTTTTGCATACTTTTAAAGATTGCATTTTGGGTAACCGCTTCTATTACGTTTTACAACCGGCTTTTCACGTTTCCAATGTACGTGGAATAGAGTAGTTTTGCTGATTCGAGGAGGGCAGGTTTTATTATTCTGTTTTCTTTGTAGTTGATTCGAGGATTTTTAACTGAATTATTAAAGATGTTTTCTTTTACTGTCAGTTAGTTTCCGTAGCCTGAGATCTGGTAGTTTCTGCAGCTTAATAAAGAAAAGGTTTGACTGATACTTTTAGTGTTAAATTCAAAGACAGTGGTGTCTATACTACTATTACTTTTCCTAGCTAACCAGCGCTTTGCTCACAGTCAGGTCCTTTTCTTTCAAGATTATGTTCGCATGCCTTGCTGGGCTTCCTTTAGGTTTTTGGATTGTACTAAGGCCTAAATATGAGTACAAAGATGCCTATAATGCCTAGCTGATTTGCTTTAAGTCATTTTCCGCAGAAGAAACCCTTTCCAATTTCGCCATGCCTTTGTCTGAACTACTATATCGACTTGCTAAAGGAAAGCTTGAATCTTGTCAAGAGAAAAGTCTCGTAAGCTCAACTGATATATCTTCTGTGTAAGTTACCACTTAGTGGTTCATATTCTTCTGGTGATAAAAAATCGCGTTTGACTAGTCATTGATTTTCCTTCTCCTTTTGGGTTTTTCTTGTTTAATGTGTTTCATCGCAGGGCTGAGAATGACTTTCATGAGCTGGTTTGGGAAAATGGTCAGATTCAATCCAGCAAAACTAGAAAGATCCAAGCTTGCAACAACTTATTGTCTCAAAACCTCCAGATTAGAGATAATGATACTGGAGATGGGACTAATTCAAAAACTAGGAAGTTTCCTCTGCTGAATGAAGTTCAAATGTTGACGCCCTCAGCTGAAATGGCCTCGAAACAGGATGATGATATGGTACCTTGGTTGAGTTATCAAATTGACGAGCCTGGGCAGCATGATTATGATTCTGAGCTTATGCCTGAATTATCAGTAGTCGCTGGAAACTCCTCCCCAAATCATTTTTCATCTTTTGATGGGAGAAGTAATCGCAGTGGCCTAGTTATGGATTCTATGCATAATGATTTGAGGTTAGAGCAAGATAATGGTACAAAATTTTCTTCAGCAGATGGAAACGGTTCTACTTCTACTCAATCATGTCCCTCACTCTCTCAACATCAGACATCATTTCCATACTTTAGATCCAGAGTTTTGGGTAACAATGGTGATAATATAGGCAATGACACTCATCTTACTGGAAATGATGTCTGTGTTGCAACTTCAGGAGTTGGGTTCCCTAGCATAAAGGTGCCGAAGAAGCAAGATCTCAAACCAGCTTCAACTTCTTCCAGCTTGGTTAATTTCTCACATTTCTCAAGGCCCGCTGCTCTTGTTAAAGCAAATCTTTATAGCATTGGCATGACGGCCAATTCAGGTGCAGGAAGCATGGAAAGAACAGGCAGTAAGGACAAGTTCTTAATCACTAGTGATAGTAATCGTGCTCAATACACGCTCATTGATTCATGTAGTGGTTTACGAAAACAAAATAGGTATCGTAGCCACCCTGTTATAATGTCACCGAAGGTCAATGCTAAACAGCTGGAGGCAAAGCTTCTCGGGGAACCTGCCCATATTGAACAACCTGAGGCTGTGGGTCAAGATGACTCTAAGAAAGACGAAAACGGCTGCTCAAATTCTGCTAAGGGTGCTAGAAATGAATTCACAGACAATGAAAGGAGTGCAGAACCTGCCGTTGCTGCTTCTTCCGTTTGCTCAGGCAACAGTGTAGAGAGAAATTCAGATGATCCAGCTCGGAATTTGAAGAGAAAACATCTCGACCACGAGGAGTCTGAAGGACCTAGTGAAGTAAGCTGAATATCAATGTCATATTTCTTATTTTCTTTGGACCTTAGAGCACCATAACTCTCATTCTTCAATGTGTCAGGATGCTGAAGAAGAATCAGTAGCTGCAAAAAAGGGAACTTCAGTTCGAGGGGGTACTGGCTCCAAGAGAAGTCGAGCAGCAGAAGTACATAATTTGTCTGAAAGGGTTAGAAACCTATGTATTTATAGAAATTCATATGCCCTGTTGTTTAGGTGTAATTTTTCCTAGTTTTGTAGTTCCAGTGGAGTTTCTGAATTGTTTCATCTGGACTTCACTGAAACAGAAGCGAAGGGATAGGATTAATGAGAAGATGCGTGCTTTACAAGAACTGATACCAAACTGCAACAAGGTGGAAACTTTATACCTTCTGCCAAACTTTCTTCACAGTCTTATAAAGTAGTATAGGTTCTTTGCATCGAAATATAGGACAGGAACATTTGTGAAAATGTTGGCTGATGGAAAACTTAAAAAAAATATCTATTGTTGGGAAGTAGTTCATGAGATATAAACCTTAAGTTCATTGGAAATGTGAAACTTTTCGGACGCTTTTGTAAGTTGTACTTTTCCCCATATCGATGAAAGCTTATGGCACTTCTGCTTCAATTGACGCTTAGCATTTTGACATAATAAGGTGGACAAAGCTTCAATGCTTGATGAAGCCATTGAATATTTGAAAGCACTACAGCTTCAAGTTCAGGCAAGTCTTTTCCATCCATGTTAGTTTTGTTTGTCTTAGGTTTCATGAGCTGTACCGAGCCTAACAGGGTAGGCTCTCCTAACATTAGTTCATTTTGAGCTCAGTTGAGTTGAGCCCATTTTTTGAGAATTGGTTGATCTAACAGAAAACGTTTTCTTGCAGATTATGTCTATGGGATGTGGTTTGTATATGCCATCAATGATGATTCCTCCAGGAGTACCTCATGTCCATGCACCTCATATGGCACATTTCTCTCCCCTGGGTGTTGGGATTGGAATGGATATGGCGATGGGCATACCTGAAATGAATGTTAGATCTTCCACTTGTTCAATGCTTCAAGTGCCTCCTTTTCATGGAGCACATTTCCCTCGGCCATTACCATCAGTGCCAAGTGCTGTGCATAGCTTGGTAGGGTCTAACTGTCAGGTGTTTGGTGTTTCTGGTCAAGGACTACCAATGCCATTTCAACCTCCTCCCATGATGCCAATGTCTGCAGGGCCTCTTAAAAGATCAACATTGGGATTGAATGTATGCGATATGTTTGGTCCGACAAAGAATGAGGACGCAACTGTACTCTCTACTGGTTCAAAGGATTTGATTCAGAGCTTGACCATGCAACCAATTCAAAACAAAAATGCCAACGAAAAGAACCAGATGGTTAGTAAATTATGCTAACAAAATTGAAATTAGTTACTTGAGAGAATATAATATCCAACTGCAGCTCTTAGTCTTTCTATGTTTTGTTTTCCTTTCTATACATTAGTGAATTTTGCAGTTGATATTCGATAGTATACAGTTGGCAGACGTGGTAGGGGGATAAATATTGCTGAGGTCTTGGGATATTATTTTTTTGTCAAACATATTAATGTCTGTTTGTCACATTTCTTGTCAACCTAAACTAGTTGCATTTGCGCATTAATTATTAGCAAATGTGCGCCGTTATGCCGGGAATAGATCACTTGTTCCACAATTGCTATGCCAATGCTGTTCCATTGCATCTGGTCCATACATTTATATGGGACCCACACAAATGTATGGACCAGATGTAATGAAACAACAGTGGCACAACAATTGTGGAACAGGTGATTTCATTTGCGTTATGCCAGTCTCAAGCAACAAGTGAATATCTTGAAGATTCTAGTTTGGTGCAAATCTCCAAAGATTTAGTACATTGTCAAAAATTATGTTGCTTGCATCTGTATATTTACTTACATGACCTTTGTATCATATATAGTAGACTAGCTGAGCAAAAACGTAGCCAAAGTGTCTGTTATACACTTTTGATTACGATTCTTGAGTTATTGAAAGGTGGATACTTGACTATGAAGTCTGCTACCCTATCTGTTCTCCCATGACAAGATCACGCCCGTAAGAATTATTATCACCTACTCCGAAATATGTGCATTCAGTGTGCTATGGTGAAGATCCATAAGATATCTTGCAATGTGAAGTTTTTCAATTGCTCAAAAACACAAAGCAGTAGGTGTACAGTGACAGACGAACAAGTATGGAATATATTTGCATTTGCTGGAGTTCAACGTTGATTCTATCTGTAAGTGCACAAGATCGATTGTAACAAGTAATAAAAATTGGAGTATAAAAGAGTATCAATTTCACAAGGATTATAATTACTAAACTTACTAATTCTGGCTAAATGATGCAATTAATGAAAATTTAATAGAATGTAAATAAAGAACTAAGTTAATGAAACAAGATAATTAACTTGTACAAAAGGATCATGATATTGAAATGCTAGGGTTTTGAAGTTCACTTATGTGAAATTTCAATTATCATATAAGATTGATCATTAAAGTTGAAATAACAATTAACCGAATGTATTTAGAATTTAACTGGTATTTGACACCTTTATAACATGTTTTATATGGAATTTATTATATCCTTTATATTTAGTTCATTATCTTGCAGGTAATGAATTTAAAGAGAATATGAGATTTAATTCGACTTTCTATATAGTTTTCCAGTTGATGATATGTTAAGAGTTATTTAGAAGATGATAAGATTGACATCAACTTTTTGGAAGCCTAAGGATCTAATTCTTACTCAAAAATATCAAAAAGTGCAGAAGCTAGTGGAGCAAAACACAACAAGCATCAAACTTGTTGAGATAACAGGTGCTTGTCTTTTTTTTTTTTTGGTAAAAAAAGTTGAGTTAAACTCACAAAATAGAAACTAGCGTAAATACATAACACCAACTAAATCATGATGAAGCCAAGAATTCATTCCATAAGGAATGCTCGGAAGAGAATGAAAACCAGGAACATGATCATGAGCCATGTGAGAGAAGAAGTCTGCCGCAAATGACCATGATGCCTTATAACCTTAATGCTTCAATGTTCTTCCCAAAATGCCCTCATACATATATACTCGTACAAGACTACTTTATTTCAATTGAACCATATGATAAAATCCTACAATCATTTACATACTACTAGCTCCAAAAATAATCCATCAAAACCTCATAATTAACTAGTCTTTCTATATTTACCCTTCTTTTGTCTTTATAACTAACATCTTATACTTATAACTCCTTGACTAATGATCATGGAGAAATTGAAGGAATTTGATAATACTTCCTTCTAGAGAAATTTTTCTCATTGTCTTAATTTTCCAATGACACAAAAATTATTCAGTCTGGTTTAGAAATTTGAAAGTTATACCTCAAACATCTCCAAACTATTCTTATACTAAAATAGTATTCTGTGCTCAACTTCCATCAGAAAATTGAAATTCTTCAAGGCTAAATTAGAACTTGATTTCATCAGATAAGATGTAGCCCTATTCCTCTAGTTTAATCCAAATCAAGAATCATCTTATTTGGATAACTAGAGAAAAAGTTATGGTTGAAACATCGAAGCATACTCAATGAGCATGCTCCAACTACATTTTTTCAACTTTAAACTTCTAACATTTCACATATAATAGTTCTAACTTCTAAGAAAAGTTTGGGATCCAACAATAGGGCTAGGAATAATCTTCTAATTAAACTGAAACTCTTGTATTGAATTTGACTTTAGGAGTGATCTCTCCTTATCCACTATAGCAATTTGTCATTTTTTTTCAAAATTCGTGATTTTGACAAATAGTGCTCCAATTTAATCCAATTTCTACTTGTCATCTCCTAAAATAAAACAAATATTAAATTTACTAATTAAGCACCAAAATCAATCCAAAACAAAAGAGATAAGTTCAATTAAAATAATCAAATCACATCTTATCAAAGTCTCCCACAATAAACTCATGCTTGTCCTCAAGCATAAAATAATTCAATATATCAATCATCCTTATAAAAACCTCTCATCTTCTTTCACGTTATCCAAAAATATCCTAAAAGCTAATACACATTGAAGCTTTAAGATAAAATAACAACTGACAGAAAAATCACTCACAGAATAAAATTTTAGATGAAAATATAACATCTCATTAATTCCAAATAAAATGAAATAAGATTTAACATGCTCTTATGGATTTTACTCTATATAGTCAAAGTGTTTAAGATTCATTAAGCCCTAAAATCAAAGCATAGGAAGTTATTTCTATAAGCTTTGCTTATGAATCATACATCCATTGCTAACAAAAATGAATTTAATGCATAAATCAAAAAGTACTTGATAAGGGTTGTAATGTGGCATAATTAAAGGTATGGAAAAAAAGTTTTTAGGTTAACCAAATTGAAGGAAATCATACAAATGTATCCATATAAGTTTTAATTTAAATCAAAGATCGG
>JANITW010000006.1:43452463-43468815 GCA_027564335.1 Erythroxylum williamsii
TGAATGTATAAGAAATGATTAAGATGAATGAAGTGAGAAAGAATAGAAATGTAGGGATTGTTTATATGTTGAATGAGGTTGATTAAAGAGAAAAGGAAAGAATAAGAGAAAAAAAAATTATATCGGATTTTCGCATCGGATTAGTCTAAGGAATTCCAACGCGATTATGTTCATCCGATCGTTTTCTTTGATTATTGTGCTCGGATGTCGGATCTGTTCTACTTGATTTCGTCTCGCCCTCGATTTTGTTATTCGTAATTTGTTATCCGATTCGGTATGTTTATTCGATTGGCTTCCGCATTTTGTTTCCGATTTGAAATTTCGATCCGAAATTTCCGTTTCCCTTCGTTTCCATTTGCTTCGTTTTCCGTTCTGCTTATGTAGTTGGGTTCCGGTAACGGGATCCAACAAAGTGCTTCTGGATTTTATAGCTAAACACTCAGTTTTCTTAAAAATAGCTTTTGTGGTGGAAAAAGTTCTTATTTATCCTCCAAAAGCTAGACCAAATAGGCACTAAACTAGGTTAACCAGTTCAACTTCTTCCACAGTTTCAACTTGTAAATTCTCACAATACATTTCAATCTGTGTACATTAACTTTAAACACTTTAAAAGTATCTAAACTCTGAATTTCATCTGCACCATGTGAGAAAACATTAGTAACAGCAAATAGACCTATCTAACGAGATCGTAATTTATCAAGAAAGAGCTTTAGTTTAGAGTGATAAAGAAGAATATTTTGACCTATGGAAAATTCTTTTCTAATTAAGATTTTGTCATGAAAGGCCCTAGTCTTTTCTTTATAGATTTTAGCACTCTTATAAGCTTCATTACATATCTCTTCCAACTCTTGCAATTATATTTTTTGATTAATTCCAACCTCAGTTGCATCCAAATTGAATTATTTGATAGTCCAGATAGTCTTATGTTCCAATTCTACCGGTAAATGACAAGGTTTTTCAAATACTAAACTGTATGGTGATATACCAATAGGAGTTTTATATGTTATCCTGTATGCCCATAGCGCGTCGTCGAAACGCAAACTCTAATCCTTCTTGTTAGAATTAACCACTTTTTTCTTATAATTGATTTGGTTTCCCTGTTAGAAATTTCAGCTTGTCCACTAATTTGCGGATAGTATGTTGTTGAAGTTCAGTGTGTAATACCATTTTTTTCAATAAAATCTCAACATTTCAGTTACAAAAATGAGTCCCACGGCCACTGATTATTACTCTAAGCACTCCAAATATGATAGAAATATGAGACTTAACAAAATTGACAATAACTTTAGCATTATTAGTATGAGTAGCCTTAGCTTCAACCCATTTTGAAGCATAATCCACAGCAACGAGAATATATGTCTTACTGAAAAAGGAAGAAAAAAGGGCCCATAAAATCAATCTCCATACATAAAAAAATTCACATACCAAGATATTCATGAGCAGCATTTGATCTTTTGGTCTTAAACCACCTGTTCTTTGACATCGATCACAAGACTTACAAAATATATAAGCATCATAAAATAATTTAGCCAAAACAAACCACATTCAAGCACCTTACGGGTTGTCCTTCTAGGTATGGGTGTTCAAGAAAACCCGCAAGCCTATGAACTGGACCTGAACTGCATGAACCAAACCTATAAACAAGGTTAATAGAACCTCGAAAAAATTAGCTTTAGGTTTCAGGTTCAGGTTTCTAACTTGCAGTTCTAGGTTAACTGAACCTAAACCTAACCTATAGCAGGTTAATCGAACCGAACCTAAACCTGCTATAGGTTATAGGTTAGGTTTAAACCTAAACCTGAAACGCCTAAAAAATTATCATATATTTAGATATAATTTAAAAGGATATTAATAATAATAAATTCACTAGTATTTACTATATTAATTCTTGAGTAAAAAAAGAAGAAAAGAAAAAAAACTACTTTAATTCTATGTTATTAAACATTAATCTTAAACATTGCTATTATAAGTAACAACTAATGCATAACACTTAATATTTCTACTTCAAATAGTAATTAATATGTGTCAAAGTTATTGATCAAAGTATTAAACTATTAGTAGAAACAATTCATTAACTAAAATAATAAAAACAATTCATTAACTAAAATAATAATTGTTTAATGATTTATCTCATTTTTGTCTAGTATGGATCTTTTATAAGAAATTGTTTAGCTTATTTTTACTTTGTTTGGGTTTGACATATTGGATTAATCTTTGATGGATTTTATATGCATACTTTTATGAATAATTTGTATTTGTTTTCACCAATTATTTTTATAATTTTTTGTCATATATATTGATATGAATAGGTTCTGGTTACCCTAAGAACCAAACCTGAAAATAGGTTAACCGATCTTATAGGTTCTTTAGGTTCAGGTTCAGGTTCAGGTTCAGGTTATTTATGAACGGGTCAGGTTACCCTACCATGAACACCCCTACTTAGCGGGATCTCTAATAGGATATTGTTGTTGTTGTTTAACAATGATTAATAAATACAGTGACACATTTCCTTACAGGGCTTGATACACTAGATTACTCCAGTTTCATAAACCTGCTACAATTGGCTCTATGCACATATAGATTTACACGACAGTGTATCCAACTGTGTAAGTCCAAAAATATCTCCGAATGTGTACACTGCTGTATAAGTATAAACATAGTCGTGTATCTCCCAGGTCTTGCTGAATTATTGTTTCTTCTTATGATTTCTTATCCAATCCTCAACCTAATCCATCCATTCTTCCTCTAGAAAGATAATTGAGTTTAAACATCAATAGGATGACTTAAGGAATATGCTTTCAACTCATTTTAGCTCTTATTCTTCAAAATTGTACCTAAAACTAAATATGAACTAAAATGAATGTCGTAAGTATTTCAAAGCATTAATCACTAAGGGTCATGGAGTAAATGTATAAACAATCAAGCACATATCAATATGCATACTGGTTTTTGAGAAAGAGTGGGAAATTATTTTCAATTATCAGTCACATATAAGTGGCAAAATAATGGTTAGGTGTAATATGAAAAAGGTAAGGATCTTGAATCAAGTCTCCACAAATTAGTGTATCCACCAAGACGTTTGTTTGAATGATGAATGTTTTACTTTGTCTTTCACTAACAGTGTTAATTATAACTTTCAAAGAAAGATGCTTTGGGATTATTTAAACTCCTTAAGTAGGTCTACATTACTACCTTGACTAATAATAGGGAACTTTAATTGTACCTTATTCACCTTAGAGGTTGAAGGAGAAAGGCTTAGCAATAAGCTATCAAATGAATACTTCTATGATTACATAAACTCACCAAAATTCATTAATCTCAAATATGAGGGGATCCTTTTCACATGGAGCAATAAACAAGATGGTTTTTGGCTGATATCGAAGAAGCTCAATCATGCTCTTGTCAATCCTCTTTCGCTTTCCTCTATTAACAATAATTTAGCCCATTTTTACATTCCACTATACTAGGATCATTCTCTTATAAAAGTAAAAATAAGGACTAGGATTCATAAACCTAGACTCCTATCAGGTTTAATAATTTTCTTATTAATGTTGAAGGATTTGAGGATATGGTAGAGATGGGGTTAAGAAAGGAAATGGATGGATATCACTCATACAAATATGTGAAGAAGCTATAAGTAGTCAATACTAAATTGAAGAATTTATTTTCAATAAAAATCAAGAACATTAATGAAGTCATTTTTAAGATAGAAGAAAATAGCCATATCCAATCTTCGCTACATTGTTCCCTAAAGGATTTTATGCTTAGAGAAATAGAAAAAAGAGATTTTGATAATCACTCTTTGGCCCTTAAAATCCATTAATCATTGCTTAAAGCAAGAGTAACTTAGTTAAAAGAAGATGATAAGAGTTCAAAATTCTTTCTAATGCCATTATGGTAAGGAAAGACATTAAAAAGAATAACTTCCTTCTCAATGATGATAGGATATCTATTGCAAACCATAGAGAACAAAAAGAGATGATACACAATCATTACCAAGTCTAACTAGGTATGTAAACCTTTTTTATTCTTGTTTACAGGAGTTATAGGATTTTATCCCCAGTTGTCTCACTTCCTCTTAGATGGAATCCCTAATTAAACCCTTTAATCCCTTAGATGTGAAGCTAGCACTTTTTAGTATAAATCCTAACAAATCATCATGACTAGATTTGAATGCCAAATTTTTTCAAAGAATATAGCATATCACATTAGATTTGATTATTAAGTCAACTATGGAGCTCTTCAGTAATAATAAAATTTTGAAAGAGATTAATAAAACCTTTGTAACACTTATCCCTAAAAGACCAAATCAAAGATCTTTAAATGAATACAAGTTAATTTTGTGTTGCAACAAGCTTTAAAAAGTTATCTCCACAAAGTAACCATTACAACTGAAAGAAATACTTGCTAGTTTCATTAATTCGAGTCAAAGCTCCTTTGTGCATAGGAGGAGTATATAAGATAACTTGCTTCCTAACTTATGAGATCTTTAGAAATATAAAAGCAAGAAAAAGTTTTAAAGCTGCTCTATGAAACTTAACCTCAATAAAGTTTTCAACATTTTAAGCTAGAAATTCATTATTGATGCTCAAAAGCCTTTGTCTTTCTTGATGCCTTTATTTTGTGGATTAATGATTTATAAGTACAATATCATTCGTAGTACTTGCCGATAAGGAACTTATACCCTTCTTTTTTAGAGTAAAAGGTTTAAGAAAAGGTGGTCCACTAACTCTTAACGCTTTACAATCAGTATAGAGGTATTATCCAAGTTGCTCTCATCTAGAATTAAAGAAGAGAAATGCTTTAAATATCATCATAGATGTAAAAAGTTAAAGCTTTTAAAACTAGCTTTTGTTAATGACCTCTTATTACTAAGTCGTATAAACCCCATTTCAATTTAAATTTTCATAGATGTGATGTGCTATTTCAGTTGCATCTCTAATACCTTTATAATTAAAAGGGAAAGCTCTTTATATGTTTCATTAGATTCATGAACCAAGCCAACTTACTCTGAGAGATCTAAGGAATTCAACTAGGAAACATTCCCTTTAAATACCTTAATATTCCTATCTCAAATAAGATGAAAGGCTACATTGATTGCTTACCTCTATTTAACCTTATTAAAAGGAGAATCCATCATTAGAATAATAAATTACTATTTTAAGCAAGGAGACTTCAGCTTATAGATTTTATCATTAATAATATTCATATCTACTAGTCTTGCCATCATTATTTGCCCCAGTAGCTTATAAGGGGCAATGAGAGGATGTTGAAGAACTTCATCTAGTTAAGATCCTCAATAAAAACACTTTGGAGCTCTAGTATGATGGTCAAAAGTCTTCACTCCAACTAAGAAGGAAGGATTGGGTATCAATTCCCATTAAAATCACCAATAATGTGCTTATGGAAAAATGATTATGGATGTTTAATGATTCTTAATCCATCTAGGTTAAGTGGATTCACTCATACATTATAAAGGATTAATACATTTGAAAGATCAAAACTAAACAATCTAACTACTAGACATTATACCAATCCTTATATTTTATAATTTCTTAAGTAGGGAAATCAGGAGCATAAATGGAAATGTATTGAAGACTTGGATTTATTACATTTTTTTGGAATGATTTAGGTCCACTCCACAAGGTTTCAGGTTTAGACAATCTAAAGTTACTAATCCCTTTAAATGCTTAATTGAATATAGTAATTATGAATGATAACTAGCATTGCAATATAAGGGGTACCTTAATTATCATGGATAATGATAGATCTTGTTTGAATAGAGAGGATTGAGTAATATAGGTCGGCCACAACTCTAATGTCTTCACAAATAAATTATGTGTAAGACTCTTTAAGCCTCTAAGACAACTCGTTACCTAGAGAAAGTTATGAGTGTTTCTAAATATGTCCCCTAAAGCCTCCAATTTGTGGATGACTATCAGGAAAATCTCATTAACCAAAAATAATTAAAGGGGATCCAAGTAAGTCTAATATGTTGATTGTGTGGTAACGATCATTAGAATGTCAACCATCTACTACATTCACGCAACTTCTTCAAAAACTTTTAAAGCAGTTGCCTCAAAATGTGTAAGCTATTCTTCATTGAAAGTACTCAGGATCGTTTTATCTCTTAGGCTAAACTTGCTCACTTTACACACAAGGGAGACAACATAATGTTCAAGTTTATCTGGAGAGAGAGGAATGCAATAATCTTTAAAGCTAAATTGCATTTAGTCCAAGCAACCACACTATTTAATTTGAATTAGATTAGATAAATCATTTTATCCTAAAATATTCATAGAGTAGGGATTTAGCTTTGATTTAGTCAATAGGTTAGAAGTACTTATCTAATTCTTTTTAGAGAAACTACTAATCTTTAAATGTTTAAGTTTTAGCCACTACCAATAGCTTATGCTCATAGCAGATAACTAGTTTTTGTTTGATTAGCTACTAATGTTAATCTATTGCAATACTCGACTTCATGGTTTGGTTTTGCGATCCTAATTGTTTTGTAACTTAAATATATTTCTTCTAAACAAATTAAGGTTATTTGGTTTCACTTCAATTTTTTATTGTCATTTTTAGTTTATTTTTTAAAGCAAAAATAAAAACTTATTTGGTTGTTAATATCAATGTATTTATGTTTTTTATTATTATTGATAATAATTAAATATTAGAAAAAATGTAAATTTATTTTATTAATTAGGTAAGTAAATAATTTCATTTTAATCTCTTGTATAATATTTATTAATAAATATTATTAAAATTACTATATTTTATTGAAACAAATATTTCAGTAATTAAAAATTATATATAAATTATTATTTATTTGTTAATATATACCTTAATTATCAAAACTAACCTTATTTAAAATTTATGCATTTTATGAAATTCTAAAATTTAAAGTATATTTATTGTAAAATTAATAAATTTAAAATAATTATTAAAATTAATTAATGATTGATATTAAATAATATATATTTAGTTGATCATAAATCAGAATACGACAAAAATATGAAAGTAAAAAACCAAAACTCAGTTTTATGATTTTTATAAGTAATGAAACTGGAAAAAAAATCAAAAGAAAAATCTCAAACAAATATTTTTTATTAAATACAAAAATCAAAAAATAAAATGAAAATAAATAGACATTTAGTTCATCCCGTAAGATTGGTACTCCATATTATACATGACATGCTTTTAATTGATAATAACAAACTTTCCATTTACAAAGATTACATGTTCTTGAGTGTCCGTGCTTCCCAACATATGTTTCGCATAGTTCTTGTCTACGATTTAATTTTTGCCAACTCCATGTTTGGCGATATGACCGAATTATGAGAAATTTTCATGAACTGTTAGTAAAATTTAACTCTTGCCTTCAAATTTTTTTTTTATACCAATTATCATTTAAGCATAAATTCTATATTCATAAGGCAACATCTTCTCATTTATTAATATTTTTATATTTTGTCACTCATTTTATGCTTGACATATCGCAAAACCATAATGATAATCGCAATCATATTTTAAAATTATGATGAAAATATATGTGCAAACTAGAAAAGTAACAAATAAGACAAAAGATACTGTCGGGGACACGCAGTAACGTTTTCCTATTGGTTTTGAGGTCATCACATGTGTACACCTAGTAAATGACATTCCAGATGCTTTAATGAAGATCGTCGGAGAAACGTTTTAGCTTGGAGGAAACTCCACTTTACAATCATTTCCTGACAATAACAAGATTGTCAATATCCATGAAGCCAATGATTAGACATATCGACGAAGTCAAAATCCACCAAAGTAATTATAATGCCTATTTCCTCGGCCTTTCATTGTTCGTGAAGTTCTTGGTCTGATATTCTTATGATTTGAAAGACAAGGACACAGAGGAGATGGACAACCGATTCTTTCGTTCTCATTGGACTTTACGTCCTAGGCAATTGTCTGTGGTGTCTGTCTGTCATATACGGTCTGTAACTGGATATATTAACTCCGATGATGAGTATGCATATAGAGACTCATCCATACGAACGCAGTCTGAGACACGGAGGTCCACCGTGGCGCAGAAACTCCCAAAGTGCTGCAGGCCGCTATTACTTCTCTTTACTAGTGTAATTAAATATACTTAAATCGGTTGGCAGCTGTCTAGTTCGTCCTGAGACCATCGATTCTTGCCTAAATACAACATGTTAATTAACTAACTCCCCCAGGTCGTAGCCAACTACAACAGAGTAATTAACTAACTCTCCCATCATCGATCTCCTAGTTCCCTGCAGGTGGATGATATGGAAGCCATCAACATAGACGATGACACTTCCCCGAGCCTATCAGTAAAAAGGAAAGTAGGTGGATTTAGAGCTTGCACGTTTACCTTTGGTAAGAATGAGTATTACGTTATGTAGTCACCATGAATACTTCTATGTTTTTAGAATTCTAATAGATGTCCGTTTTGACAGTGTTGATGGCACTTGAAAACATGGGATTCATAGCGAACATGGTTAGCATGGTTCTTTACTTCTATAACGTGATGCACTTTGACATAGCAAGCTCTGCCAACACCCTTACAAACTTCATGGGTTCAACCTTCCTGCTTTCTATAGTCGGTGGTTTCATTTCTGATGCTTACTTGAACCGACTTCGCACCATTTTGATTTTCGGAGTACTAGAAATTCTGGTGAGTAATAATTTTTGTAATATATAATTGCGGTAGTATCAGTTGATGATGACGCCGTGAAGAATTAATGCACGTACAGGCATTGGTGATGGTGACAATTCAAGCATATTCAAAGGACCTTCACCCTAATAAATGTGGAAAGGAAAGCTGTGTGGAGGGTGGCATAGCGCTAATGCTATACTCGTCGCTATGTTTGCTGGCATTGGGTTCGGGAGGAGTAAGAGGAGCTCTTGCTCCTTTTGGAGCTGACCAATTTGATTCTAAGGATCCAAAAGCAGCAAACCAAGTAGCCACCTACTTCAATTGGGCTACTCTTAGCAGTGTTCTTGGTGGAGCTATTGGAGTCACTTTCGTCGTTTGGGTTAGCATTTACAGAGGTTGGTACAAAGGTTTTCTGATTTCAACTGTTGCTACCACTCTTGGTTTCATTGTTTTAGTTCTTGGGACCCCATTCTACCGACTCGCTAAACCTGGACAGGGCCCCTTGTCAAGGATCATTCAGGTAACTAGTTGATGTTCACCCCTATTCTAAATATTAGTTGCAAATGAGTTCGCTCTATTCGTTGTAGCTAGCTACATGATTTACGTGTATTTATTAATGCAGACGCAGGGAACAACTTAATTAATCAGTTTTATTTTTATTTAGGTGCTTGCTTTGGCAATGAAAAACCGACGACTCCCACTGCCAAAAAGTACTGATGAACTGTACGAGATCAGTACTATTGCTACTACTGATAAAGGAGCCATATCCACGAAGGACAAACTTGCACATACCAATCAATTCAGGTAGCTCACGCAAAGGACTTCTTTAACTTGTATATCATTTTGTCAAAAAAAAAAAAAGTTACATGGAAAGGTTTTTTTCTTTTGGCTCTGATGCTAGTTCATGTTGCGGCTTATTATGTACTAAGCATTCAAATCTAGCAAAAGAAACCTGGATCAATTTTCGGACCTAGGTAACTCGAATCAGTGAAACACGCTTTTCTGTAATTAGATATTGATCTTTAGTCTTCTAATTACAGCCACTGCTTATCAACAATGAAATTGCAGCAGTGATTCATAATGACTTACTCCTCAAGATCAACAACTTATCATATCCAATTTTTATCGATTTGATGATCTGCTGAACCAGATTCTTAGATAAAGCTGCAATCGTTGTTGGTGAAGAGTTGAAGTATACAGAAGGAACAGTGTGCACAGTGACGCAGGTGGAAGAAGTGAAGATCCTGGCGAGAATGTTGCCCATACTGTTGAGCACGATCATTATGAACACATGTCTAGCACAACTTCAAACATTCTCTGTACAACAAGGTAGTAAAATGGACCTATATCTCGGTGGATTCTTAGTTCCAGCTCCTTCGGTTCCTGTAATTCCACTTATGTTTATGGTCATACTTATTCCTCTCTACGAGTACCTTTTCGTCCCATTTGCTCGAAAAATCACCGGCCACCCTTCAGGCATCACTCAACTTCAACGTGTTGGAATTGGTTTGGTTCTATCTGCCATTTCGATGGCTGTAGCTGGCTTTGTTGAAGTGAAAAGAAGGAACCAAGCAACGAGGCACCCT
This sequence comes from Erythroxylum williamsii, assembly GCA_027564335.1. NCBI lineage: Eukaryota > Viridiplantae > Streptophyta > Magnoliopsida > Malpighiales > Erythroxylaceae > Erythroxylum > Erythroxylum williamsii. The sequence goes on from JANITW010000006.1 coordinate 43,462,712, forward strand.
GATGAGCACCCCATAACTCTATTCTGGCTTTCCTTTCAATATGGGATCTTCGGTATAGCAGACATGTTCACACTTGTTGGACTCATGGAATTTTTCTACACGCAAGCACCCTCAGGCATGAAGTCGCTCTCTACTTCATTCACCTGGCTGTCACTCTCATTCGGATACTTCTTAAGCACTGTGTTCGTGGATCTTATAAATGCTATCACAAAGAGAGTAACTCCGAGCAAAAAAGGATGGTTACATGGTACAGATTTGAACACCAACAATTTGAATCTGTTTTACTGGTTCTTGGCCATCCTCAGCTGTCTAAACTTCGCAAATTATGTGTACTGGGCTAAGTGGTACAAGTACAAAACAGACAATGATAAGCCTAAGGATATTGATGAGCCAACTATAATGAGGTCTTTATTAGGTGATCCATCAGTTGTTGGTGTGAAAAAGGAGTGCAATAACACGGGCACTACTAATACGGACATGATCAGTACGATATAGACGACCAAGACAGCGGAAAGCACTGAGGAGGAGAAGGAGATCGTCGCTAAAGACACTAATTTTGCGACGATATCGTAAAACGTTGCAAAAACATTCATATATCGTCGCCAAAAGCTCATAATTGCAGTGAGGCGAACTCTCCATTAAATCATGATAAAGAACGCCATTTCCAAGACCTAGCCCTCTCTTCCGAGCCTATTAATGATAACGAAGGGGCTAGCTAGCTTAGCAGTTTATTATCTTTTCATAAATCTGATTGCAGTTGCACATTTGGACTATACTATATATATATATATATAGTACAGTAATATTACCACGGACACTTCTATGCATGCGTCGGGCTCTATACTTATAGAGATGATAGTTTTGTTTGACAATATAAATTTTGCTGATGAAAACAAGAATTCTTTTCAAGGATCCATTCGAATTGTACGATAATTTTGGTCGGTCTACTGATATTTTCTTAATCAAGTACCTTTACTTAATCTTTTAATTGAATTCTCTAATATTACTAATTTTCTTAATTAAGTCTTTCCATTAACTCTCTTAACAAAAAGGTTTATATGATGGGTCAAATTGGTACAAAGATGATATGAAGGTTACGTTGATATCTAATATGAGAAAAAATAAATTAAAAACAAAATAATTAATATTATAAATAATTATTTAAGACAAATACACGTATCATTTTCTATAACATATCTTAGTGAGTTGAGTATTGATGGTACAAAGATTAGAATTAAATAAGTGATTTTTTAAAAAGAAAATAAACAAAATTAAAAGAAAATAATAATAATTAATCAATTAAGACGACATACCTCACTTACCGTTGTGGGGGTCGGGCAATCCCTAATAGCTTTGATCCTATCTTCTCCTATCGATACCCCTTCCTTGCTAACTATAAAACCCAAAAATACTACTTTCTTGACACAAAAGAGCATTTCTTCACAGTAGCAAACAATTTTTCTTTCCCCAAAACATCAAAAACAACACGCAAATGCATAAATGATCATCCATGCTACAATTATAGATGACTACAAATTTACCTATGAAATTTTGCAACAAATGATTCATTAAGAGCATAAAATTACTCGACGCGTTAGTTAAACCAACCGACATCATTAACCACTTATATAAACCATGTTTTATTTTAAATGTAGTTTTCCATTCATTTCCTAATTGCACTTGTATTTGATGATAGCCACTTTTTAAATCAAATTTTGAAAATATAACAGAACCATTCAACTCATCAAGCATATCATCCAACCTAGAATTAGGATGATGATATTTTATCGTGATTCGGTTTATGGCTCTACAGTCAACACACATTCTCCATAAGGACTCATACTCTCTCGAATGAGGCCCTTAGCTAACAACTCATCTACTTGTCATTGCATCTCTTTCATTTCCTTGGGATTGCTTTGATAAACGGGTCTATTCGACATCACCGCTCTAGGCACAAAGTCGATTTTGTGCTCAATTTCGCGAATTGGCTGTAATCCTTCTGGCATCTCTTCTGGAAACAGATCTTCAAACTCTCGAAAAAGATTAACAAACACACTAGGCAACTCGTTAGCATTAGAAATTGAAATATAGGTCTCTTTGGAAACCACCAATATCATCTACCTGTTAGCATAGTAGCTATATCTCACATCTCTCTCTTGCTAATAATCTCTTTTTCCCTCGAGTGTTTGAAGTTTAATTCACTCTTATGCTTACATGTATCTCTCACCATTCCTAAACTCTCATTGGTGTTTCCCTTTGAAGTATCCCCAAGTGACTGAAAAATATACAATTGATCTTCATAGGTTTGTTTCGGTCCTATAGGAGACAAAGTATGCTTCTTACCCTCCTTCTTGAAGCTATACTGATTCTGATAACTGTCGTGAATAACTCTCCTATCAAATTGCCATGGTCTCCCTAACAATATATGGCGCGCTTGCATCGGCACTACTTCATATTTCACTTCATCATGGTATTTCCCAATCGAGAATTTCAATAACACTTGTTTTGAAACTCAGACTTCTCCACTATCGTTCAACCAATGTAACTTATACGGCTTCAGATGTGGCAAAGTTGTCAACCCAAGCTTCTCCAACAACAAAGTACTTGCCACGTTGGCACAACTACCAACGTTAATGATCAGATTAAACATTTTTTCTTCCACTCGACATCTCATATGGAAGATGTTCTCTCGTTGAACAACTTCTTTATCATCTTGAACCTGCATATTAAAGGCTCTTTTAAGGACCATCAACAGACCTTGCTCAGGATATTCAACATCACTAGAATCCTCCAAATGTGCTTCTTCTTCCATCTCTATTTCTGTCTCATGACCATCATCTTGCAAAACCATGTTAGCTCTATTTGGACATTGATTCGCATAGTGCCCAGTGCCTAAACATTTATGACATGCAATGTCGCGATTACGTTTAGGTGGTACATTAGCAGTTCCTCTTGCTCTCGAGTTGGCTACCCTTCGTTGTTCATTTTCTCCTAGTTGCATTGGTGCCTTGTCTTCCCTTCCAGAAGAGCTAGACTTCCATATGTTACTCAAATTCGAACCGCCACCATAAGAATTGTTTGTAACACCTTTTCGTTTTTGTTGCTTATCAATCTTAATGGTGTTATGATACAAGCCTTCTACGTCTATGTAAGGATACATTTCCACCACATCACAAATACTCGTATTAAGTCCCCGTAGGAACCGGGCTATGGTGACTTCCCGACTTTCTTCAATTCCAATATGCATCAAAGCAACCTCCATTTCTTGGTAATATTCCTTAACACTTCGAGAACCCTGATTAATCCCTACAACTTGTTAAACAAGTCACGGAAATAATGATTAGGCATAAATCATTGCCACATTAAGGTCTTCAACTCTTCCCATGTTTCAATAGGCCTATCATGATTCCGTTGCCATCTAAGCTTCTCTTAGTCCCACCATGGTATGACATAATCCCTAAATGACATTATAGCAAGTTTATACGTCTTCCTTTCGGAATAACTATTACAATAAAAAAACAAATTCAACTCGATGCTCCCATTCAAAATATGCTTCAAGATCAGCTTTTCCCTAGAATTTTGGAATCTTCATCTGAATATTACAAGCATCATCTTCACAACCTCTTCTATCTTCTACTCTTAGTTCAGGTTCACTATTAGAATTTATTAGACCAGACAGTACATGTCTTCTAAACTCTGGAGTTGACTTTAAGGAATGTCACTCTTACTGGCTCTCTTCCTTGACGTAGACTTTGCTGTTGAGTTCTATGTGTAGTCGCCAAAGTGAACATTTTGCATTTTGCTCATTCATTAGTTCCTGCAAAAACTGTAACTCTCCCATAACTTTCACTATTGTTGGTTCATTATTTTTCTCTCCTTGATTACGCACGTTCCTTACTTTTCTCTGTTCCCTAATATTAACGATCCTTTTAACCTGTAAGAAAACGGTTAGTAGTAAACAAGGCCTTACTAATATCTAATTCCTAAAACTCTCAATCGATTATATTCTTTCAACTTTCTTGGCTTTTCCTCTCAATATCCCACCAAACTCTTCAGAGAGCTAAAACACGACTGAATCATAATTTAATAAACCTAAATCCAATCGATCCAAAATTTGTCAAACCAAAATAGGAACAAGATAATAATTCCTAGCAATTGCAAACAAATAGAACCAATTCCAAACTTGCAACAAAAAATAAACTACTAAGACTAATTCCTAGCTTGATGTTTAATATTTTTTTCATTTTTTTTGAAATTGTAGAACTTGCTAAAAACAAAAAACCAAACAATAATAATAAGTTTTTAAAATAATAATAATTGGCAATCACAAATCACAGGACAAAACAAAATTTCAATTGGCTAATGAAAACAGATACATATTCAATCTCACAAGTTATTGGTTCTCTGATACCAACTGATGCATGCTCAAGGATGATCACTCCAAGGCCCGGAACAAAGAGATAGACTCGTCACATGATGAATAGTTTGAATGAATGGATTTTGATTTGAAGAACTGGAATCCACCTAATCTTTTCCAGTCGTTGGATAGCTCGGTGAATTGTTGGTCTAGGATACACTCACCAGATCAATTAAACTGTCTCAGTTTAATCGAAGAAAATAAGAATAGACTTGTTTAGATGTCTTTATTTCTTTCTAATGCCCGAAAATAGACTACAATCATTCTTTAAATTGAAAAAAAATAAATGGTTGATCGTGTGCTTAAGCTTGTAAATGATCAGACTTTAGTAAATAAATTTTAATTGTTTTGCGTAACTGACTTCATTTAATTCTACATCAAGAAATAGAAATCGTTTGTAGCTCAAGAGGTGTTGTTTGTGTCATCCACACTAGCCATCTTGACTCGTGCATCATCAACCTTAATCCTAATGATGTGAGACGACTCTGCAAGTGTCTCCAAGGTGACTCCTTGCTTGAGAACCTTTTCAATAAGTCCCCGAAGTCTTTTAACTCTTGCCCTAGTGATAGGACTGCTCAGATTGTCCATTGCTGGAACTTTTTCCATAGTTCTAGATTGGTTCACATTAGTCCCTCCTTCTCAAAAAGGATTCGACCTCAAATCGCCATCTTCATCATCATCTACATCAAAAGGAGTTAATTCAACAACATTGAATGTAACACTAACATTATACTTACCTTGCAAATCAAGCTTGTAGGCATTGTCACTGATCTTTTCAATGACTTGAAAAGGACCATCTCCCCGTGGTTGCAATTTTGATTTCCTAGACTTAGGAATCCTCTCTTTTTGTAAGTGCACCCATAGCCAATCCCCAGGTTTAAAAATCACTTCTATCCTTCCCTTGTTAGCAGCTCTTGCATATTGTTCATTCTGTTTCTCAATCTGAATCCTTGCTTTCCTATGATTTTTTTCTTACCAACTCAGCTTTCCATTTCCCATTTAAGCTATCAATGTCACTCGTAGGTAAAGGAATCAAATCTAAAGGCATTAACGGGTTAAAGCCATACACAATTTCAAATGGAGAATAGCAAGTAGATGAATGAACACTACAATTATAAGCAAACTCGACAAAAGGAAAATGTTCTTCCCAAGATTTTAAGTTGCTTTTAACAAAAGTATGTAAGAGTTGTCCTATCGTTCTATTTACTACTTCAGTATAACCATCAGATTGGGGATAACTGATAGTAGAAAACAACATTTTAGTCCCTAACTTATTCCACAAGGCCTTCCAAAAATGACTAAGGAATTTAACATCCCTATTACTAACTATGCTCTTTGGAATGCCATGTAAACAAACAACACCCCTAAAAAAATATTAAACATTGAGTTAGGAATTAGTCTTAGTAGCTTATTTTTCTTTGTAAGTTTGGAATTGGTTTTGTTTGTTTATGATTACTGGAAATTATTATCTTGTTCCTATTTTGGTTTGACGAATTTTGGATTGATTGGATTTGGGTTCATTAAATTCTTATTCTGTTGGCCCCCAAATTTTTTTTCTTGATAAATAAGTATGATTTACATTAATTATAAGGTCTTTATGAAAGTTTGTAGAGTTAATTATTATGTTGATGTTAGAAAGATTTTATGATATATGTTGATTGAATTAAAGTGTTAAGGTTATAAGAAT
>JANITW010000006.1:43490774-43507145 GCA_027564335.1 Erythroxylum williamsii
CCAGTATACCTGGACACTACTCATACATCCCTATTAGTCTCATCCTATGCCAATTTTACTATTTTACCCTTCCAGGAAGGGGGTGGGATGTTACATAAAACAACATTTTTTAAAGGAAAATGTAATGAAGGGGGAGGAAGAACATATTTAGTTACCTTAAAATATGGTATATATCTAACATCATTGATAATTTGTGGTGGAGTGTCTTTGAATTCGAGATTTTTTGGTACGAGTATATCCTTGAAAATCCATCCATAGACGTCAAAACTTCTTTAAAAACTCTACTCACAATTTCACCAGAATGTTGAAAGCGCTTTTAGGTATCTCTATTAGAGGAACCTTTACTTAGGACATATATGAATAAACTGACTTTCTCCAAAATAGACATCCTATTTGAAGGTCTCAAACCATAATTATTTTCGAAAACTATACATAATTGACGAAATGTATTTTGATTCATCATAAATATATTAAAACACCTTTTTTCATGATCATTCAATAATTTATTCATCCATAGTTCTACTGTTTAATAGGAAGTCATGCATGGTTCCTTGTATATGTAGTCAAAAAAATACACACTCATGTAACCCACTACACAAGCCATCGAATCCCAAAATTCAGTCTCATTGTCCAACAATTGCTTCATTTGCAGAAGTTGCATAATTTGCATAACATTATCATCTATACCTACAGATCAATAAGTAAAATTATATTGTAAATAAACAACACACTTATATGTCTAAATATAAAGAAATATATAATATAGCAGGTAAACATAAGTGCACAAATAATAAAAACAATAAACTAAACATAGTAATGGATAGATAGAAGCTATATTTGATGTTTTTTTTTAATGTTTGCCATACTCATACATAAACTTTATGTATTCAACCCTCTTTGTATCATCTGGTAAACAAAAAATCTTCTTTGCGGATCTTCAATCAACATGCAAGCAAAATAAAATTCATGAGTACCAGTCTCTAAACTAGGTAAAATACATACTTTTTCCAAAGCATTCGTAACATCATGATATGACGCACCAGCACGACTACTTTGTGATGCACCAATATTCATCATATCCAGCATTTTCGTCATGGATCTATTCATTTCCATTGTTGCACTCTACCTCTCTTCAATCAATTGCATCACCTCATCAAGCCTCTCATACATTGCTGCAGATTTTCCTGCCCTTTTAGCGGAATTGGTTCTTGCACTCTTGTTACTTTGTGAACTATTACCTTCTAAAGCCTTTTTGCATCTTCTTCTTTCATTCCCTTCATCATGTGTAGCTTGAGGGGTCGGGGTAGATTATCTCCCCACTTCTTTCCAATTGTTTAGACCACTAGTCTCATCTATATTCTCATGATCATGATAGGCTGACAATTGATGATGAACATTATAACTATCAGGTGGAAAAGAACATATATTTCCTCAACTTCTCGTTGTCCTTGTGGAGGGTCAGCCACAGGACAAAATGTAGTTTCTCCTTGGGTCAAATATCCAAAAAGTTTATCCAACTTACAGTCAAGCTGAGGTTCAAGCTCTTCCTCTTTAAATGTTTTAAAATTGATATTCTCCTACAAAAAATTAAATAACTTATATTTAACTAACTATTTAGCATTAAAGTAAAGGAAAATAATTTGAATTGGAAAAAAGGTGATAACCTAAATCTTCAAAGTCCACCACTCCTCATTAGCAGAAATTGTTCCTTTGTCATAATCTCATCCTAATCCAGTTTCTTTTCCTTTCAATTGTTTCCAAAGACTCCATCTAGTTCTCATCCAATCAAACTTATTTTTAAGCTTTGTTTTATCCCATGGTAAGTTGGTTGCTTTGTGAAACTCTTCCTCTACCTTCTTCCATGGTAACCTTTGACCAATAACTCCACTGCGTTTCCCTTTCTCCTTTCAATATGTTGATTACAAATGTCACAAAAGATAATAAGAGTTTCTTTTGGCCAACGAATCTGACCTATATCATTCCCCCTTGACTTTCTCAATTGTTTCCTTTTTGGGATGAAGACATCTAGTCATATAAGATGAAAAAGATTATATGCTAGCTAATCAATTTGCAATTGATGTCACTACTTAATTAGTTTTACTAGCTTGAATTAGGCTACTTCAACAAAATAAATATATAATTTACTATTTATCATTATAATATTTTTATTAATTACTTTATTTAAATTATTTTCTCTTAATTTAAAATGAGAAATAGAATTAAATTGTGAGTATTATTCAAAAATTATATAAAATTGTAATATATTTATATTTAAAATATCATATTATTAAAACATTTTTATTAAATTATTATTGTTTATATATAATCATTTAAGAAAATTATACTTCTTTTAGTAACATAGCAACTATTAAATAATTAAATAATATTAAAAAAAGATAAACATGAAAATAAAAAAGAAAGAAAACGAGAGTTAGGGAAAAACATGAAAAAAATGAGAGAATTAGGGATAAAACAAAATGATTAAACTTAACCAATTAGGGATAAAACAAGGTCGCAAGTTAGGCTTTAATACTTTGTAATTAAAATTTAAATTTATTCATTAATATATACTTAAGAAGTTATGCTTTAATATCTTATTAATTCACACATCTAAATTTTAAATATTTTAACAATTTTAAATACAAAAATTATAATATCTTGAGGAATTTATTCTAAAATAAATTTAAAAATTCAATTAAAAAATAATGAAGTCTTTAATTAACATCATTAGTCATTACTATATAATTAAAAATCTATGTTTTCATACAAAATCAATTTATACAATTTTGATATTAAATTTATAACAACTCTTGGTATATTTAATCACAAATTTGATTAAGAATGAGTAATAATAATATTTTTAATTAATGATCATATTTTAATAAAATTTATTTTTAAATTATTAATTAGGACAAAATATTTATTTAATTAAATAACTATTAGTGCTTTGTATTCAATAGTAAATAATATTTATTTAGTAGTACATAATAGCATGCCCTTCGTCATAACCAAAAGTAAAAACTCCATGCCCAAATGTATCAGATCTCTAAGAATAACAGACATAATATTAGAAAATGATAATAATAAACAAACATAATTTCATAGCATTTGATAAATATAAACAAACATAAAACTTTCCAATCATAGTATGATAAAGTTGGTATAAATCCCAAAGTTCAGGTCAAAGATGGCCAATACATAACCATAATATATGAGGGTAAAGAAAATGAAATACGTTAAGCTTAAAGAAAACAAACATTATTATACATCATCTTTTGTTTTGTTACTCCATTAAGCTTAAAGAACAATAACCGAATGTAATACAAAAAAATAGCATCCATCCTCCCGTATATACTTCTGCTACTACTCAAAGAAAGTGTTTAAACATCCTCTTCATGCTTCCACTAGAATCCTTAGAAATCAAGCAAAAAGCAGTAAATCCCATGATTTTTTGTTATACTCGAAAGATCATAACAGATAGAAAATGAAAATACTCGAAAGATCATAACACAAGGCTATACTCTTTTTCAAGATAAATATCATACTATTTGCTTCCCAAGTTTTACAAATAACAAAAGATAGAAAATGAAAGTAGTTTACTTTGAGCCGAAACAAATATTCAGATAACATTATCGATAAAACAACACATCTCTAATAGAAATAATGGAGACATTGTGCTTTCTGATGTGGACCATATAACTTCCGAATGTACAACAATTTTCAGAATATAAAGTAACTGATCTTTATGTGAAAACAAACCTTTACATTCAATTTTCAGAACATAAGGCCTTTCAAATAAGAGAATAAGGATACATGATTAGACACAAGCTACAAAACCATCAAGAAATTCAATTAAGGGGATCAAACTTTATACATCATTGAAAAGAAATAATTACCTGATTTGCAAATCCCCAAAATAGCATTGAGATCACCACACTTTTGAAGAACCTGATGACTGGAAAAAACTTAGTAAAGACTAACAACTAACAATTGTGTTGACCTGTTGCATTTTATAGGTGAAAAAGAGACGTTGGGTATTTGTGAGCAATAAATGGGGTTAAAAGTAGTAAATTAAATAACTAGCTTCAGCCCCAAGAAATTAATGCAACAAAAGACAACATACTTGAAAGTATATCTGCAGTAAATCCACTTCAATCAACTACTATCAGACTTGAAAGTATATCTGCAGTGAATCCACTTCAATCAACTACTATCAGACTTATCATTTAATGAAACATCTACCTTATATATACTTTCATTAAATGTCAAATTTTGTTTCAGACTGGTTAGAGGAACTGTAGGCATGTTCTGTTAGATCAATATATAGTTACAACTAGTTACAACAGATAGTTACTGTAACATCCCATTACTAGTGGGAAGGGTAGAATGGTAAATGAGAGTGGCTAATGAGAGTTAGATGCATTTCCATGTTCATGCATGATATGCCATACACTTATACATGGATAGTGAATTTATTTGCACATGAAAATAATTGTACATGCACTCATGAATAATTTTGGGTATAATTGGATTGATTTGCGAATTTTGAATGTTTTTACATTGGAAAGATTAGTGATTGGTGGAAATGCCATAGATGTAGGTGTTGGTGAATTTAGGAGTTTCCTTTGAAATTATAGAGGATTGAGAGAGAGATATTTATATAATAGGAAACAAGAAATTAAATGAAGCTTTGGAGATAGTTGGATTGTAAAGATGACAATCAAGGGAGTTAGTTTCAAAAGAAACTAAGTTGGAACTTGGGTATTGGGTAAGTGACAAGTGTCACTTAGGCCTTGTACTCTATCTAGGAATAGGTTACTATTCTTTGAAAATTGACAGGTTAAGTCTTGTCCAAGTCCCTTCTTTATTATCATCTTTCTAAAACTTCTCTTTTTGAAACACAGAGTTTTTCATCAAATACCTTTTAACAGACTTCCGTGTTTTTTCTTTCCTTCACCAAACCTACTTTGCCAATTGTGTCCTCTACCCTAAGAAAAACTAGAACCTGATCATTTCACTCAGTGAAGTACGAAAATTTTGTAGAGATTAGCGCTTGAAGATTTTGGAGTTTCAACAGCTAAGTAATAAATAAATCTTTTAGAGTTGGGGATTCATGCAACAAATTGCTAAGTTACTATCATTTGCATGAAAAGTGACATTCTTGTGTTTGTTCATAAATACTATGTTGTTGGAGGATGAAAAATTCGGTTACGGTGTTAATTTAGTGTTTGAAAGGTTATGAGCATTGAGGGTTGTAAAAGTGATTTTTGGAGTTGGATGGGAGAGATAATTCAGGTAGAAGATGAATTAAAGGTAGAGTGTTGAAAGTTGGAAAAATCTGGAAAAAAGTTCACTGAATGTGCTTTAGTATTTTAGCCACAACGTTTTCTCTAGTGATCCAAATGAAATGGTTCTTGATTTGGAGTAAACTAGGAATGTATGGCTACAATTCGTATGAAGACATCAAATTTCAATTATGTCTCCAAGAGTCTCAAAAGTTGTCACGAAGTTGAGAACTAGGTGGAGGACGTTGAGAGTTGAGCAAAAATTCGTGTTTCAACTTCAGGAAGAAATTTGGACCTAATTTAGTTAGATTCTGGCCAAGTTTCCTTCTAAAAAGTTGTAGAGTTTTCTTTTATCTTTCCAACGGTATAAAGTTTGTAAATTTTGGATATCGAAGTCAAAAGTTATGATTCTTGTAAGTGGAGACATTTTGGATAGAAAAGCAGACGATGAAAGTAAGACGATAGAAAAGTAAGACGATAGAAGTAAGACGATGAAATTAAGACAATAGAAATAAGACAATGAAAATAAGACGATAGAAGTAAGACGATGAAAGTAAGACGATAGAAGTAAGATGATAAAAGTAAGACGATGAAATTAAGACGATAGAAGTAAGATGATGAAAGTAAGACGATAGAAGTAATACGATAGAAGTAAGACGATAAAAGTAAGACAATGAAAGTAAGACGATGAAAGTAAGATGATAGAAGCAGACGATAGAAATGAGACGATAGAAAAATATACTGGATTCTTTTGGTCATAACTTCTTCTCTAGACCTCCAAATGACCTGATTTTTAAAGCATTGGATTCCTAACACATTTCCTTATCTCTCCACAAAAATTTATGGTTTTTGGTATTAAATTGAAGATGATTTATTGAATCAAAATAAGGGTATCGTTGGAAAGAGCATGAACTAGATATTTTACTGAATATGTTTCAGTATTTCAATGATATCTTGGTCTATAGGATTCCAATTGAGGTGATTCTTGATTTGTAGTAAACTAGAGTAATAGATCTACAAATCATATGCAGACTCTAAATCTAAGGTGTTCAATTTCTAGATGGAATTTGGGTATAGTACACTATTTTGGAGAGGAACAGTCCGAAAATGTTTGAGGCATATCTTCCAAATTGCTGAATCAGATTGAGTGAAATTGGTGTCAATGGAAAGATGAAAGATAAAGGAACACTTTTCTAGAAGAGAGTGGAGTGAAATTACATAAGTTTTGCCTTCTTATTGAATGTGAACAGTAAACTTAAAAGGGTGTTTCATAAAGTCTGGAAGTAAGTCAGTGAGGAATGAATTGTGTTTTCAATGGTTCTAATGAGGCATAAACCTAAGTGTTAGTTATACTTAAATGAATTTTGGTATGGAGATAGTGTTGAGAAGAATTAAGGAATGATACCTAAGACTTATCATGAACATGCATTGTACCTAATTCATTTCATACATGTGCATTATTGAATATTTTAATGGTGCAAATTATGATGTCGTGTATGCTATGTGTTATAGAGGAACAACTGGAACGTCAACTTCCAGATGTTGCCAAATCTTCCAGGCATTAGCTTTGGGAGCAACCTGTGAGTAACCTAGATGGTCTCACTTAATTAATTGTCTGCTTTAGAATATGGTTTGAATGAGTTTTTTAAGTGCTCCCAATTGTGAAAATTGTGAATGTGCCTATGAATGCATAAGCGTGCTCAGCATTTCTGCTAAATGCCGGACTAAGGTCCGATGATAAGTGTGATCTAAATGTGAATGTGCATCCATATGATTGACTTATGTTATGTTATGTGAAACATTCATTACATGAATGCATGTAAGATAAAGGAAGTTATGACCGGAGTTGTCAGGATAAAGAGCTTAAAGCTCAAAATGTGAATAGAGCCTCGGGCTCGAGTGCAACTGTCCCCGATATCCACCAAGCGATATGGGATGTTATACCACAAAGCTCGACATCCATGAAGGGATGAGCTGGAAAAAGGAACTCGGTCATAACGACAATAATAAATGAAAGTGAGTCTCATGTGCATTGCCAGTTATAATTGATGTGTGTTTCGTATAAACAATGTGATACATTGTGAATATGCAATGAAGTGAATATTATGTTATATGCAATGATGTGATGCATGAATTGAGTGAATCATCGATGATGGTTACCTCATTAAGTTCGCAAAACTCACCAAAATTGCAACGTTGTCTTTCAGGACCGAGAGACGACTCTAGCTACTGAGAGGCTCTACTAACTGTGTGGATTGTGATTTAGCAAGAGAAGTCATGGCTTAAAATTCGGTCAGTTGGGATTTTGGGATGACTTAGATAGATTTTATATATTTTCCTCTTTCATGTAGTACTTTTGTACTAGGTTTTAAGGATGCACATGTAGTAAAGGTTGAAAGACACAATGTAGACTTTCGGTTTTACGCAATGAAATGAGGAAAAAGTTAATTTTTAAAATATTGTGATTTTCTTATGATGTCTATAAACGATTAATGTTATGATACCATGTGAAGTGAATGTAGTGATCGAACGTAACGTACCGTTATCGTAGGATATGTATCGGAATGACCTTCGGGTGTCCCGGTGTATACCCTGTGATAAGGGAGTGATACACTATATGAATCAACGTCTGAATAAAGCAAACATGGTTTTGCAAGATGGTGGTTATGAGATAGAAATAGAGATGGAAGAAGAAGCACATTTGGAGGATTCTAGTGATGTTGAATATCCAAACCAAGGTCCGTTGATGGTCTTTAGAAAAGCCTTTAACATGCAGGTTTAGGATGATAAAGAAGTTGTCCAACAAGAGAACATCTTCCATACGAGATGTTGAGTGGAAGGAAAAACATTTAATATGATCATTAGCAGTGGTAGTTGTGCCAATGTCTTAAGTATTTATTGGTGGAAGAGCATGGGTTGACAACTTTGCGACATCCGAAGTCGTACAAGTTACATTTGTTAAAAGATATTGGAGAAGTCCAAGTTTCAAAACAAGTGTTATTGAAATTCTCGATTGGGAAATACCAGGATGAAGTAAAATGTGATGTAATGTCGATGTAGGTATGCCATATATTGATAGGGAGACCATGGCAATTTGATAGGAGAGTTCTTCACGACGATTATTGGAATCATTATAGCTTTGAAAAGGAGGGTAAGAAGCATACTTTGGCTTTTATAGAACAAAAACAAATCTATAAAAATCAATTGCGGATTTTTCAATCGCTTGGGGATACTTCAAAGGGAAATACTAGCGAGAGTTCAAGAATGGTGAGAGATATATGTAAGGATAAGAGTAAATTAAACACTTCAAACACTTGAGGGAAAAAAGCTTATTACCAAAAGAGAGAGATGTGAGATATAGCTACTATGCTAATAGGCAGATGATATTGGTGGTTTTCAAATAGACTTATATTTCAATTTCTAATGCTAACGAGTTGCCTAGTGTGTTTATTAATCTTTTTAGGAGTTTGAAGATCTATTTATGGAAGAGATGTTAGAAGGATTACCACTAATTTAGGGAATTGAGCACAAAATCAACTTTGTGCCTAGAGCAGTGATACCGAATATCGAAACAATCCTCAGGAAACGAAAGAGATGCAACAACAAATAGATGAGCTGTTGGTTAAGGGTCTCATTCAAGAGAGTATGAGTCCTTGTGCCGTACCAACACTGTTGGTACCAAAAAAGGATGGTTCGTGGAGAATGTGTGTTGATGAGCACACACAAGAGAGATGCTAAAACTTTTAAATATTTTCATACCCCTTATTTAAAGAAAACAAAACACAACTTTAAATAACTCAAACACATTTAGACGTTTGTTTGAAAAGTTACCTAATCTTTTAAAACGAAAGTTAACACTTTATCATGAATACTCTGAATTACTCAATTAGGACATTGTTTCAAGTAGCTACTAGCATCATTTTTTAACTTTAACCTTTTTATTTAGTTTGAAACTAGTAGAGTGAATTTATTCAATGCTCACCTATTCACTTTATATATTTTTTATGATTCCATTTTTCACGTGGGATAATGAAATTTTAAAATTTACATTTAACTTAATTGTATATACAAATTATATAAGAAGTATCATAATGCAAATTAAGTATCTATTCTCAAAATTAATGAAAAAAATTAAATTAAACTTAATGATCACCTAAATAAATAAAATCATAGTATCAACCTTATGATGATTCATCTTGATCAAAATTAATCCTTTGAAAGTTAAAATTTTTTTGAGTTTTTCTTAATAAGTTAATTACAATAAAGTTGATAAGCATAATCATTAAGTCTCTCCTTGACACTTAGGTTGTACATTGTCCTCAATATGTACAAAATAGAAGAATAATGAAAACAAGGGAAATAATAGAAAGGAGGTAAGGATAATTGATACTTCCCTAAAAATAAAAATCATTACCCTTATCCAATGCTATTAATATCCATCATGAGCTGATAAAAATTTGATCTCTATTTAGCATGTAGGAGTAATGTTGCCTTAATAACCTTTAAAACTCCATCAAGTCTTAGCATAAGTATGATAATCATGCACTAATGTTAAAAGAATGTGAAAACAAACTTAAAATCATGAGTTTAAAACTAAAAAAAAGACTAAACTATTTTTAATGATCCTAAAAGCTATCAAATTAAAACAAAAGGTTCTAAAGAATAGGTTACCTGCAATTAGTGCTTCTTTTTGAGCCTTTTAAATGGGCTTCTCTTTAAAGCCTTCATCATCTTATTTCTAAAATCAATGACATACATCCATTTATCTTTCTAAACAAAGGTTTCTTAGCTTTTAGATATGTCATATGTTGTAGTATAATATGATCATATTGTATTAAAGTAATAATATCATATGAATTAATTAATGCCCTTAAAAGGTTAGTGAATAAATTACATTCTTTTAAGAATTAGGATTACGAGGATGCCTTATTATTATCTGATATTCTAAACAAGTGGGGTATGGAGACATATCTTATGCTTTATATTTGTAAAACCTTTATGTTTGCAAGTAAAATTTTTACTGTTGAACTATAAAATAGTTGGTTTAATTGTTTAATCTTTACAATAAAAAAGTAATGTTTTTCATTCATTTCTTTTTTTTTTACTTTCTTCTTTTCTTATTTTAATGTATTATCAAACTCTTTAACTCACTAGTACTTTTGAATAGTTGATAATTTGTTTTCTCCACAATTAAGTTTAACTTTGTTCCTTTAAATTTGTATATAAGTTTCATATAATATAATCAAGTTTCAACTAACTTTGAAGGCCTGATATGATTTTGCATTACTATAATTTGATCAAAGAATTTTCCTCTTTTCATATTTTTAATAGTTGAAATTCCTTTTTACATCAATTACATTTGACCTGCTTGATCTAGATTTGCAAATAATTGTTACAAAGTAACATCAATTTTTCACTATAGTGTTAGTTTCCTTTTTCCGCTAGGTTTTTTATAGAGGTCTTAAAAAAGGAACAACTTATAAAACATGTTTTTCCTTACCATTGCTATCATTTCTTGTTTCTAAAAAATTAATAAATCATAACAATTTCAATGAAACACAAATTTTGTACTTTTTCCAATTGAGACAATTGATTTTCAAAACCAATAACAACATTCTAATGATCTTTCTTTTTTCTTTCTTCTTTTTATTAGTTCTTTCTAGGTTCTTCATTTGTTTTTGTCCTCCATCATCTCATCCACTATTTAAAAATCGACAAACACTTCATTATCTATTAGATCTATTTTCGGAATGTAAGTAAAATTTCATTTCAAAAGGTGAAAATTACATAATGCATGAGGTTACATGTCTAAAGAATGGAGCTCATACTAATAAAGAAAGTGCACATTAGATAACCAAGAGCATTGTATTCTAAATGTTCAATTGAAATCTAATAGCATTAGATAAGAGTAGATAATTAGTATTGATCATGGTCGTCATCCTTAGCTTGAGCAATAAATGGTTCCATCCATATTCTTTGAACTCCTCAGTCTTAACAAAGATTTTAGTATTTCTCATCCTCTGGATGTAGCGTACTAACATAGAAAAACCAAATTTGAATAACCTTTGATCTTCTCTATTAGTCCATCTCAGTTTGCCAGCCCAAGTCAAAGTATTCATCTAACTAAGATGATCGTCTTGTAAGCCAAAGATATTGACAAAAGCACTCCATAGTAGTTTGGTTTGAGAACATTTAAAGAAAATATAGTCTAAGGTTTCAATTTGTCTAAAGCATAAAAGGTAATTAGTGTACAAATTTTGGAACTCAGTTCTATCTTTGGTTCCCAATTTTCATAAAACAACTAATCATAAGATGAAAGAGTGAGTTGGAGCAATATTTGATCCCTATATCAATCTGTAAAGTGGAAACTTTACTGTGGGTCATAGTAATAAGTCTTTGCATGGTTGAGGTGTAAATTTTTTAGACTTGTTTGGTTCCCATATGATATGTTTGACTTAGAATGTAAGAAGGCCATTCCTTAACAATAGGATTGACTCCTCTACACATATGCAATGACTAGTGCCACCTGTTATTCTGAATCAGAGTTTGGACTTTAGTATCTCTGGAGATAGAACCTCTTAAGGCTATAAAAAGGTTAGTGTTATATAAAGGCTCTAAGGCATACCAATTATCAATCCAAAAAGAAGTGTTCTTCCCATTACCAACGTGATGCTTGATATACGGATGTATGAAGGATCTCATTTGTAAAATCTGTTGAAAAGTGTGAGATTGCAAAGTAATTTGAAAAATAAACCAAATGATTTTTTGTTTATTGTGAAACATGTGAACCCAACTTACCTAAAGGCTTTATTTGTCCCAAAATAACCTCCATAATCTTTTTACCAACAAATTTTTTCTCATTCTACTACCTGAGTTGATTCCCAAACCTCTATATTGCTTAGGAAGACATAAGACACTCTGTTTAACTTTGGATAAGTTTCCCCATCTTGAATTCTGTCCATTCCATATGAGGTCTCTAATACTTCTGTTAATTTTATTTAGAACTCCTTTTGGAATAACTAGATGCGATAACTAGTTGATATAAGCAAATTATTAAGAATGGTGATGGCCAACTATACTCTACCTCCATATGATAAGAATATGTTATTCCATTGAGAGAGTCTTCTGCTAACTTTTTCAATAAGAGTTTTGCTTTAAGCTTCCTTAAGCTTCTTTTTAGAAATGGGGACATCTAAATAAGTGAGAGGTAGTCGGTGTAAACTGAGTCCAACATCTACTATCATAGTCATTAGATGCTAGTGTACATTGAGTCTAGCATTTGTTAGATTTTTACTTAGGTCATATAAATCTGTTACCTCAAATATCTAGTTTTAATGAGTTAGTGTAGATCATATATGCAACTTTAAGTTACATCTCCTTTATTTTTTCTATCTAGTATATTGAAAAGGCATTATACTTATGATTGATGCGTGGTGTGCTTATGTAGTTTTTAGGTTATTTCTAAGTTTATATGTCATTAAGAAGGGTTTGTTTATTTGATTATCCTTACTTAGGTAGTAATAATACTAATGGTAATAGTAGATGTTTACTATTTCCATAGTAGGGTTTTATATTTTGATCGTTTTGGAATTTCTTGGTCACTTTTTACCTATGAAGCTTGTCAATAACAAGAATTTATTATAAAAAGTATAAGAATAAAGCTATTCTTATATGTTGAATATTACTAATTTAGGCTCTCAAGTGGGTTGCGAAGTAAACAATAACACTATGTCTTATAACCTTCTAAATTTAAGGGCAATAACTTTGACATTTTTAATACATTTTTTTGATACTATCGTAAAGCTATCGTATAGGCTTAACTTTTTCCTTTTCTCGACATCAAATTAAAAAAGAAAGTTCTTAATTTTGACACTAAAAATAATATAAGAAGATAAGAAACATCCTTTTCTCTAGTCCACAAGATGGATGTTTCAATCTTCTTCCATAATTTGTTGTCATTGTTTAAGTTGCTTTCATTACTTCAATCCTAGCTTTCACATTCCTTCTTCATCTATTACCTCCACTTCTATTTTAGCCACCTACCTCCTTTTCACTTTTAGTAATATGGCAGGTAGCCATGACAGTTTCTTAAATCTCATTTCCTCTTCATTTTCCCCCTGTAAACTATAGTTCTTCACCTAGTGTTCCAAACACTAACCCTCAACCTCCCTATTTAAGCCTTCCTCAAACATCGCAAGTAGTTGCTTTGGATGTCCCTAAATGCATATGGACATAGGTTTTAGGTGATTCAAACACTGGTTCTCAGCTACATTACTTTCCACTTAGTAGATTAGATGAGTGCCCCATTGAAAGTAGTAGAAAGCATCACTTTTTTACTTTAATCAAATACACCCAAGTCATTATAGTGCAACAATCAATGAAAGTAACAACCATCGATTTCTAGATAAAGAAGCAGTCTATATAAACCCATACAAATCAGAATGAATAAGCATAAAAAGGAACAATGGCTTTGTTATCATTTGAATGGTCAATTTTTTTAACATGCTTAGCATACTCATAAGCATCACAAGATAAAGAATCAAATTGAGTTCTAGAAAATAAATTGGGATATAGGTTTTTTTAAAACAAAAAATGATGGATGCCCTAACTGCTTATGCCACTGTATTATTTCTTGGTTAACATCCTGATATTCCCCAAAAATGATCGAGCTTGGACTGTCTCCCATCATGTATAAGCCATCATGCTCTTTACCACTAACAATCCTCTTTCTTGTTTGAAAATCTTGAAAGATACAATAATTAGGAAAATATCAACGTTATAGTTTAGAGCTTTAGATATAACACTGACAGATAAAATATTGACAGGGAATTGAGGAACATGAAGAATAGAAGACATCTTAATATTAGGAGTAAAAATAATAGAACCTATACCGAAAATATGAGATAAAGACCCATCAACCAGCCAGACACTATCCTCTTTTAAACAAGGAGAGTAGTTAAGAAAGCCTTTAGAAATGGCTATCATATGTTTATTTGCAACATAATCAATAATCCATACGTTAAGTTGACCAAAAGTGTTATCTGACTTGACAAAATTGGAGGTAGCAATGGAAGAAGAGTTGAGTTATGACAGTAGACATCTAAAATGCTAAATTTCATCAGAAGAGAGACTATCAATTGAAGTGGACTCCTTGGATGATTCTGTAGTTTCAAGCAAATTTTCTTGAGCCTTTGTGGAGTTAGCTTGTTTTCTCCCTCGACCCTTAGTAGGTCTCCTATGCAACTTTTAACAAGTCTCTTTTGTATGCCTTGCCTTTCCACAATAATCACAGTGCAAAGGATCTTTATTAGAAGTAACATCCTTTGGCTACTCATGAGTAATATGGGCTATTAAGCCCGACTTCTCATGTTGGACCTCGATTTTTGAGTAAAAATAAGAAATATTCAAATCCACGAGCTTTCGAGCTCACCCCCTTTCATCCCCATCTCCAGGTTTCGTGCAGGAGATCGAATGAAAGAGTATCAAGACGTTTGATTCAATTTTTGTATTATTTAGATTTTTGTGCAAATTGAGATTTTGGTATTAAGATTGAATATGACGAATTACCATATATGTAAATGATTTTGGAAATTGTATATGAAATTGTGATTTTGGGAAAATATATTGTTAATGGATATGGGCAATTTTTCGATATCGGGGCTAGGAATTATGAGCGATTAAAAACTTGGAAGTCATTTAGGAAAAGCTGTTTTGGACAGAATCTTTGATTGAGTTTTTAACCTCTTTCGAGACCTAATTTGATTTTGAGTTCTTCAGGGAAGTTGTAGAGCTTCCTTTGATCTTTTTATTGACATCAAATTTGTCAAATTCCAAGTTCGGGATCGAGAGATATGATTTTGGAAATGTTCGGTTTTGAAGTTCCGCTACTTTGTTTTTTATCTGAACCCTTTCGTAATCTTTTGCTTATAATTCCTTCGTCCGACATCCGATTGATTTGATTCTCAAAGCGTTGGATTTCTAAGACATTTAATTTCATTTTTATGGAATATTATGATTTTTAGGAGATTAAATGGAAAGAGATTGATTGAACCAAAGTAAGAGATTGGGTTATGGATTATAAGTTGGATAATTTTCTGAACATGTTTTGGTATTTTGCGATTTTCGGGAGCTGTACAACTCCGATTGAGTTGATTCTTAAGGCCAAATAAAATTAAGATATGGGGCTACAAATTATGTGAAGGGATCGAAATTTAATTTCATCCCTAAGATTGTTAATTTCTGGACTGAAGTTATGTTAATGTTTAGTTTCAGATTTTGTGAAGGTCCGATAGTATTTTGGCTATAACTTCTTCGTTTCTGATCCGAATTGAGCGTGGTTAGTGGCGTTGGATTTGTATGATTGAGAGAAAAATTTATCTAGAAGGAAGTTTTAACAAATTCCTTCAACTTGATAGTGCGAATCAACCCGCAAGTGAGAATGGCATAAAGTAAAGTGTAAGGGCTTTTTGGTCTTTTTAGTCATCATTTAATGACATGGCTCTAAACACATGGTGAGATGTCGTTTTAAGCCTTATAAGGCCACGATGTTGGCTGGAAAATGAGAATAAAGGAGAAGAGAAATAAGAAGAAGAAGAGTGGAGAAGTTTCGGTTATGGTGGAAGATGAAAGAGAAAGCTTAGTTTTGATTTTTTCTACTTGTTTCTTAGGGATTTTTGAGATGGTTCAAGAGAGAAAAAGGTGGAGGAGCACAAGAGCTTCCTTCCAAGCCAAGAAAAGTCGGATTTCAGTGAAAAATGAGGTAAGGTCGAAAATTTAATGTGTGATTTTTGATGAGTTCTTGGTTTAGAAATATGGATAATGACATGGGTTTGTGATTTATGAAGTTGATTTTGATATATATGCCTTAGGTTGTGTTTAATTTTGGATGGAAATTTGTTTAAGGTTTAGGCTTAATTTTGTGTTTGAGAAATTTGTGAAATTTTGGAGTAGAATTATAGATAATGATATGGGTTGGTGATATATGAAACCAATTTTGAAGAATTTGTGAATTATGATATTGAATTTAGATAAATTGGTTTAGGCCAATTTTGAGATTTGGGGATTTTTGAAATTGGTGGTTTAGATA
>JANITW010000006.1:44041986-44056634 GCA_027564335.1 Erythroxylum williamsii
AATGACACCACAGTTGATTGATCTTTTGAACCTGTAGGAATAACAGTTATATGCACTGTTAAAGTTATAAGTTGAGATGGCGAAAAGGCTATAGGAATGAAAAGGCAGATGAACATAAGACTGGGAAGAAGACACTGTCACACAATGCAAACCTAAATGCATTGTGTTACAGATAATCAAAATAAACGATTAAGCAACCTTAAACCCAAATTAAATCGTCAACTACAATTGACTCACATTAATCGCAAGCAAATTCGTTCGATGACTTACCTCAACCAGTACGCACATGCCCTCCGAATGTAAATGACAGAAGCTCAAAAACTGGTGACGCAAACTCCACAGATTCCAAGCGCGACAGAGGATGAGAGAGACAAGGTGGAGGAAGACAGAAGGCGACAGATTCCACAGATCCAAGCTCGGGCGGGAGAATGAAGCTCTAACCTCTGATTTTCATTTACACAGAAGATGAGACGACGTCGTTATAGGGGGCGGCAACATGACGTCGTCTCATTTGGTGGGGAAGGGGATAAATTAAATACGCGGACCTGGCCTTTCTCGACGTTTAATTCTGACAAACGTCGTGTTTTCTATTTTGGCACGTCTTTCTACTAAGACGATGTCAAAAACTTCTTTTTTTGGTGACGTCTGAATACAATGTTGCAGAATCTACGAATCTTTCATGACGTCTTACCAGAAGTCGCGAAATGCTCACACCATTCGCGACGTCTACTTTAAAAAAGACGCAAAAAGCATAGTTTTGTTGTAGTGAGTTCTAGTTTATTTTGATTAGCAATATGACATGCTATCATTCCCTCGCAGATGTACACATTCACAGAGAGTTACACAATTGTCATACATAGTCATGCAAGTCATGAACATGAGCGTGTGCATGACCATGTATGTCTTCACCCTTCATGTCCTTCTTCAAACGATTATAGAGACCTATATAGTTGATACATGCAGTTATGTGAGTAAAGAATATAGATGCATTTGTCCATAAAAGGCTTGATTCACCCATTATCCATCTTATTTTCATTTGTTCGTCATCCTTACAAACAATAAAAATGTCAACAAGGACAAAAAGTCTCGAAAATTGGGTTGAACACACACTCAACAATCTTCCCCTCCAACCTAAATATGGGGAAGACATATTAAGCTTCAACAACTACTTGAGATACATCTCTACATGCTTATAACAAAGCTTATGCTTGTTTCCAAAAACTATTTTAGTTAACATATCAGCATCATTCATATCTATGTGAACCTTCTTTAACATCAATTATTGGCTTTAACCAATGATATCTAACATCTATGTGCTTTATGGGGGAATGATATATAGTATTTTTACTCAAGTTCGTAGCACTTTGACTATCACAAAATATTATATAGTCTTTTTTCTTCACATCCAACTTTTGAACGAACCTTTTTAGCTATAACATCTTCTTACAAGCTTCCACTGTAGCTACATCCTTTGCTTCGATCATAGATTAAGCTATACACTTTTATGGATTGGATTGTCATGAAATGGATTCCCCTGCAAACTTGAACAGAAGACCTAAAGTGGATTTTCTTCCATCAAGATCCCCAACCATATTTATATCCATATAAACTCTAAAGTTAGTTCATCATCACCAAAACATAAAATCCACTTTGAAGTACCTCTCAAGTATCTTAAAATCCACTTCACTACTTCCCTTATTTTGGCTATAATCTACTCATTAACCCAACAACCTGTGCAACATTTGGCCTTATGCACATTATTGCATAAATTAAAGACCTTACTACTAATAAGTATCAAATAGAAGACATACCATCTTTCTCTTTCTTTTTTTAAGGACATTCACGTTTACTTAGCTTGAAGTGAGGCACTAGTGGTGTGCTAAATGGCTTGACATACTTCATATTAAAACTTTTTAACACTTGTTTAATATACCTTTCTTGTGACAACCATAATTTCCTACTCTTTTGATATATTCTAATTTGACTATTATTATACACCTATATTTTATGATTTTTGTTTGATATTTTATGGTTTTGTTATAATTTTTATACTTAATTTGCTTCAAGTGCATTTATAGGTGATAATTGCCTTCATTTACCAAAAGGAGAGGAATTTGGGTGAAATTGTGGCATAAAATGAATATTTGAAATAAATTGGAGATACATGATCGTGTATATGGTCATGTAAGTCCCTAAAAATATGTAAAGTCATTATTTTAAGGGGTTTTTCGAGCTACACTCTCACCTACATGGCTGTGAAAGTGACTGTGTATGTCCCAAACCCCCTCAAATTTACTATGAAATGACATAAATGGAGGCAAACAAAAGGGAGCTGACTTTTGCATTCCAAACGTGAAGAATGTAGAGAAGGGGTGATTTTGATCAAAGAATGTGGAGAACATGAAGAATTCATCAAAATACCTAATAGATTACAATATCAAACCTCAAACTTGCAAAAACATTCAATAAAAGAGAAAGAGAGATTTTAAATCATGATTCATTTGTTTTCTATTTGTTTTTCTTTCTATTTATCTTTAATTTCATTTTCTATTATGTGTACTTACATGTGTTTAATGTCTAGGTTTGAAGAACCTTAGTTGGGATAACAATATCTCTTGATTATTTTATTTAATGCAATTATTTTGATTGATCTATTGTGATTAAATTTGTATTTTATGCATGTTCAAATAGATCTAGAATATTAGTGAATGAATTGAATTCATATCGCTGAGACTGAGAAACCTTATGTATGAATAAATCTACCATAATTGAAAGAAGTTGATTGTAAACCTAAAGATAGGTTAACATAAATACTCTAGATTAAGATCAAACTTAATAGCGAACTTCATAAATCGATAATTCAATCCTAGGAACTTTAACTAGAAAATTTTAGTTAATTGCCTTATGGATTAGTTGTCAGTAGTCTCGAGATAGTTATTAACATAAAATAGAAATTTTCATGGTCTAATAGTCAATAAAATAATTGTATGATAAAAGGTTAATTATCTGGTGGTTTTTAGGGGGATTCAGTCCTAGACGATAATCTTTGATATTGAGTTTTCTAAGTAATTTTCTCTATTCTTTGTCATTATTATTTCTTATTCTATTTTTAAGTAATTTTTTAATTAAAAACAAAAAATTCAATTTGCAGGCTAGATAATAGGATAAAGGTAACTTTTAGTAATTACTATCTTCATGGAATTGACTAGTACTTGCCTGTGCTAGCTACAACTGTTAAGTCAAGAAGACTTTACTTATTCTATTGATTTTGATGAAAGTGAAATAATAATAATAATAGAAGTATGTGAACTGTTTTGATGAATTTGAAAAGTGCACAGATAAATGTAAGTGGTATAAATCATCAAATCAAGACGATACTTAAGTAAAAATTGAATAAGACAAAGCATCTAAGATGGATTAGACGAAGCGATTAAGTCTAAGATACCAGATGAAGCATAGGAATCTAAGCAAGACGATGTAATTAAAGAATGTACTAGAATGTTAGTTAGTTGGATTTGGTTACAGGACTCAACTAATAACATACTTTAGAAGACTTTATAAGCAGATTTTTCAAAGAAGATCGTTGGAGATTTAGGTTATAAATATTAGTTATAGTCGTAAATTTAAAAAAAAAGGGAGAGTTCTGAATGTATAAAACATACTTAGAGAAATTCTGTGTTCAAGTGCTCACACTGTGAAAAATATTTTGACAGAAAAGAAAGAAAGAAAGAGAGCAAATACATCTATAACATGAAGCTCAAACAATATCTTTTCGAGTTAAAAAAAGGCTAGAGCCTGAAAAGGCTAAGGAAGCAGATAAATAATATTTTGTGAAAGAGACCTAAAGAGGCTCTGTAAGTGTAGAAATAATAGTTGTAATGTTGAAGGAGATAGTGAAATCTCATAAGAACTCTGAGGATTGGACGTAGCCCAAAGTTAAGGGTGAACTAGTATAAATCATGGTGTCATATTTTCTAACTCTTACCTCTTTAATTTTCTTGTTGTTAGATGAATAGATACTAATTTTCGTTGTTGCATTACTCATCAAATTAAGTGCTTTGTTTTGTAATTGTCTAAATTTGTCAAGAAAATCAAGAAAATGTTCAAGATTAATATATTAGACAATTTAACACAATTCAATTCCCCTTCTTGTGTATTTTACATATTATACGTGATTTCTATATTAACATGTGATTTACTTAAGTTGGTATCAGAGCAAGTTTCCAAGAAACATTGTTACAAAGTAAGGACAATGATCTATAGCTGAATTACATGCTTTTATAGCAAAAGGTGCCTCAGTCTCAAGACCCCCTACATTCAATGGTGAAGACTATCTTTATTGGAAGGATAGGATGCGGCTCTTCATAGAATCTACACACATTGATCTTTTGGATATCATTGAAAATGGTCCACATATCCCAACAGACAATGAAGGGAAAAGCATCTCTTGTGACTAATGGTCAGTTGATCAAAAAGCTCGCTTTCAATTAAACTCAAAGGCCAAGTTCTTTTTAAGTTATGCTCTAAGCAAAAGTGAATATGATAAGGTTCATGGAAGCGAATCTGCAAAGGAAATGTGGGACGCATTAGCTATTACACATGAAGGCACAAACTAGGTGAAAGAATCCAAGATTAGTATTCTTATTCATCAGTATGAGCTGTTCAAGATGAAAGATGATAAGACTATTGATCATATGTTTGGACGATTCCAAACAATTATTAATGGACTTAAAGCTCTAAGGAGAATCTATGATAGTCAAGATCATGTCAGAAAGATTCTCAGAAGTCTTCCAAAAAGATGGAGACCTAAAGTAACAACAATACAAGAGGCCAAGGATTTAAGTAAGCTAAAGTTAGATGAATTCCTTAGTTCAATGAAAATCCATGAAGTAGAGCTTGATGCAGAAGATAAACTAGAAGGGATAAATCTATTGCATTGAAGGATGGTCAGAAGAATCAGAAGATGCAGAAAAATAGAAGCGCATCTTCAAAAGCATTAAAGATTGAAGAAATCAAGAATGATGTTGCTAGTGAATCTGATCAAGATTCACGTTAAGATGAAGATCAGCTATCCTTCATTTCAAGAAAGATTAGAAAGATGTGGAAAAAATATCAAGGGGAAATAAAGACTTCTCTTTCAAAAAGAATAGCAAAGATGATTCGAAGAATGAGAAAAGTCATATCGTCTGCTATGAGTGTAATAAATCAGGACATTACAAGTCTGAATGTTCGTTGCTCAAAAGAAAACAAAAGAAAAGTTAAGAAAACAAAAAAAAACATGATGACAACATGGGAAGATCTGGATTTGTATGAATCTGAATCCAAATTAGAAACGTCAAAATAAGCAAATTTATGCTTCGTAGCTGAAAACGAAAGCAATGATGAGGTAATTTCTAACTTTGATGATCTTTAGGATGCTTATTTAGAATTTTTAGAAGATTCACACATTATCTTAAAATAATATAGGTTATTGAAAAAGAAATTTGTTGAAAATTTAAAGAACACAAAACTATTAGAAGAAGAAAACATCTGCCTTAAGAAATAAGTAGACGATATGAAAAGGAAAGTAACTGTAGATATATCTAAGGAAATTAATCAACTAAAACAAAAGATTAATAATCTTTTGGCAAATTTATCAAAATTTACAGAAAGTACAAAAATGATGAATGACATGATTGGAAATTATAGACATCCAAATGATAAAAGCGGTTTAGGTTTTAATGATAGAAATACTATTCATAATAGTAATGTTCTTCATAATAGGAATTTTGTACCTAATAAAAGGAAAAAGAAAAAATATTCTTATTATTATTCAAAGAAAAATTATAAGACTAATCCTAAAGGACCCAAGAAAATATGGGTACCTAAGAAGGATATAATATAAACTACAAATCTCCTTACTTGGAAGAAGTAACCATCACCAATGGTACTTGGACAATGGTTGCTCGTGACACGTGATGAACAGAAGGTCTTTGTTCCTAGACCTCCAACATAAGTAAGGAGGATCAATAATTTTTAGAGACAACCAGCATAGCAAAATAGATGGGATCAACAAAATTAGTAAAGATTCCTTTTCATATATTAATAATGTTCTGGTAGTTAATGACTTAAAGCATAATCTAATTAGTATAAGTCAACTATGTGATTCTGGTTTTGAAGTGTCCTTTAATCACAATTCTTGTATAGTAAAAAATAAGGACGGTTCCATATTCTTTTCTGACAAGAGATTAAATAACCTCTATAAAATTAACTTAGACGATTTGAAAAGTCAAAATATTTCATGCCTAATATCAAAAGATGATGAAAAACTTATTTTACACAAAAAGCTAGGTCATGTTAGCTTTAAACATAATTCCAAGTTAGTTAGACATGATTTGTTAAGAGGTTTACCAAAGATAAGTTTTAACAAAGATTTCTTTTGTGAGAGTTGTTAAAAAGGAACACAAGTTAAAACATATTTTTCATTTAAGAATATTGTAACTTCATTTAAACCTCTAAAGTTATTACATATAGATTTGTTTGGTCCAACAAGAACATCAAATCTAGGTGGAAAGAAGTATAGTCTCGTAATTGTTGATGACTTTACTAGATTTTGTTTGATATTGTTTTTATCACATAAAGATGAATCTCTTAAATGCTTTAAAATTTTATTCAAAATTTTACAAAATGAAAAAGGAATTTCTACTGCTAGAATTAGGAGTGATCATGGTAAAGAATTTGAAAATAAAAAATTCAAAATGTTTTGTGAAGAGAATGGAATTTTTCATAATTTTTCTGCTCCTAGAACTCCTCAACAAAGTGGACTTGTAGAGAGAAAGAGTAGGACGATTCAGGAAATGGCAAGGACTATGCTATGTGAAATGAATCTTCCTAAGTACTTTTGGGCAAAAGCTATAAATACAACTTGTTATATTCAAAATAGAGTATTTTTGTGAACTATTTTAAATAAAGCTCCATATGAATTATAGAAGGGAAGAAAACCAAATATTTGTTACTTTCATCCTTTTGGTTGCAAATGCACTATTTTGAATACAAAAGAAAATTTGGATAAATTTGATTCCAAGATCAATTCAGGAAATTTTCCAGGTTATTCAATTACTTCTAAAGCTTATAGAGTTTATAATTTTGTTTCTAAATCTGTTGAAGAGTCTATGCATGTAAAATTTGATGATGATTCTCATCTAGATAAAAGAGATGATTATGGTGATGAAACTCTATCTACTCCTTTAGTTAATAACCTAGACGATTCACCACTAGAATATCCATATGATAAAGTAGTAGATATTTCTTAAAATATTAGTTTAAGAAAAGACTGGAACTATAAATCTTCACACCCAGAAAACTTGATTATAGGAGAAACATCAAAAGGGGTGAGACTATATCTAAAATTAGAAGAGAGGACAATGTAGCATTTGTTTCTGAATTAGAACCTAAGAAAATTGATGAAGCTCTTCAAGAGAAGCTTGGATTTTAGCTATGCAAGAGGAGTTAAATCAATTTACAAGGAATAAAGTTTGATCTCTAGTCCTTAAATCCATTTTGTATTATGTTTTATTTTTTCTATTTTATTTTATTTTAATTTAGTTTTTATTTATTTTATTTTACTTTTTTATTTTTTTATTTATTGTATTTATGGCTTATTCATTTAATTATCTTTTGGGCTTCTCTACACTAACATTGTGCTCATGGATTATTTTTATGAATTAAGGTTTAGTGTCATAGCCACAATTCACGATGGAACGATTGAACCACTAGTAATCTTATGGGAGCTATGATATTTCATCGCAATATGTAACATCACCATATTAGACAGAGTGTTTTCCTTATATGTTTTCAGAAGCCCTTAACTAATGTCCATGCCATATTGTGACATTTGTGGGAGTAACTATTATAATCATGAATGTCAGGCACCACCTTACATGTGGGAGTGACTAAGTATGTACAACCAACTTCAAGATGCATCTACGAGAATACCTATAGTTTAGAGTGGAGTAAACCTTACGTATGTGGATGGAATAACTATACTCTAACTGACTATACATAACAAGAACAACAATACGAAATTATTATAGATAAACTAATAGATTACCTTGCCATGCAAGTAGCCAACTAATATGCATTTAGGGAGAGATTTTTTTCACCTAAATATATACATTTCAAGAAGATGAAGAGCTAACTGTTGCTCCAAAAGTTATGATCGCCATATTTATTCAATAATCAAACATGAAGCATTAAGAAACAGAGGCTCTTATACAAAATATAGTGAATCGGATAAACTAATTGGCAAAGATATTATCTGACGAGCTATATAGGAGTTTGCCTAGTCCTACTGAAACAAATCCTATAGAACATGGAATGATAATCACCGTTAGGAGTGGAAATGAGCTTCCAAAAGAGGAGGAAGAAGAAGAAAAATGAGAAGAAGCCTCTGTTCAAGACAAGGAAGTGGAGAAGTGGTAGGAGATAATTGAAGAAGACAAGCCAAAAACCTTTGCCAAGAAGAAGAGTGCACAAAAGTGGTTGAGAAAGAATTAACAGAGAAACCAAATAAGGAAACTACCGTTGAGTCATTGGTAGTCACCTTTAGTATAGAGGGGTCCCACTTCCTCCAAAACAAGTTGTATGTGTCGACAAATGATTTAGGGAGTTTTGTTATTCCTAATTTTATTAACAATTTGTTATTAAAAAGACCATGTTGTCATCAATATGATTTATTAATATGATAAATTATGTTTTTATCATTATCTTGCAACATGTAGCCTATTTATAGGCTACAAAATCGTTATATGGAGAAAAGGGTGGAAGCAAGCCACTGATTATAGATCCATGATGATAGGAAAGTGTAGGGTACGTCAAGCTACATAGGAGGCAACCCATGAATTACGATACGTTTTATTTTTAAATTTTATGTTATTTTTTTATATTTTGTATTTATCTTGTTTATTGTTATTATTATTTTCTTTTCTCTTTTTATCCCTTTTTATTTTAAATTTGCAAGAATGTTAATCTAATATTGGATGGATAGTCCCCAAATTGGAATCAAAAAATCGTTACTAAGGTAAGTACCAACTAAACTTTCTCACTTGTTATATGTGCTTATATTGTGTACATTAAGGATGATGTACGACTTTAAGTGTGGGGAAGAGTTTATTGATTTTAATGATTTTCTTTGGTTATTAAAATTTATTAAGTGATATTCTTAATTAATTCAAAGTTGTCCATAAATACTTTATTTCATTATTGAATATTGATTTGAATTAGTTTGCAAAAAGATGATAGTTATAATAAAATTGCTTTTATAAGTTATATTGTTAGTAATCATTGAAACAGTCAAGTTGAATCAAAATTACATATTATTTACACATAAGAGTAAAATTTTTCAAAAAATTTTAAACTTTTTAAATTCTTTCATGTATATTATCATACATAGTGGCACAATTGTAGAACTTGCTTTTATTATACATATTAAGATCATATTTTGTTAAATTAGAAGCATTTAAATAATAAAGGCACTTAGATTCAACACTTGTTTTCGATTATTTCATCTTTGATGATTACCTTACCTTATTTTATCCCTTAGGAGTAACTACTTTTGAGCTTTAGCCTTGTTCATTAATCATAACCCAATTATCAACCTTTACCCTACTTTCTTTAAAGCCTTTTTATTGTTTTGAACCCTAAAGGTTATTAATATTACTTGCTTGTTTGAAAATTTAAAATTGGAAATTTGAAAGATCTAATATTTTTTTAATTGTGGTACAAGATTAATCAACATGTGTTGTGAATTAAAAAAATCATAATAGAAAAGAAAAGAAATAATAGAGTACCAAAGGATTTGTAATTGAAGGACTTGTTTATATTGTGAAAAAGTTTCTAGTAATCTCTCTTTAGTAAATTTCCTTTAAATCAACACATTTTACCCCAATCATACCTCACCTAAGCCCCATTACAACCCTATTATGACCTTTTCATTTTTGTTTCCAATTTATACGTAAGTGGTGGTGGATATGTGATAATATTGCAAGCCTATGGTAAGTGAAGAAAGAAGTAACCTTTTTTCTTATTTTGCACAACAAGTGCCTTTGAATATATACACAAGTCCTAGTTTAATTTAGGTAAGTAAAATATTTCCTAGTTACACCAATATCCCCTATTTACAACAATTTCCTAAAGTAAATATCCATGATATCCTCTTGTTTCCAATTTTATGATTAGGAAATAATTTCTCCTATATCATTTTTCTAATTTTCATCACTCCCCTTCAAGCTGATAGGTGCATAGATGTCTTGCATTCCTAGCTTGCTTATAAAATCTTGAAATTGTGCATTTCCAACCTCTTAGCCAATACATCTACCATATATTTGGCAGTGGTAACATATGGGGTGCAAATAAGCCCACTTTCCAATTTTTCTTTAATGAAGTGCCTATCAATCTCAATGTGTTTAGCTCTGTCATATTGTACCGGGTTGTGAGCAATACTAATAGCTAACTTATTTATCACAGTAGAGCTTCATAGGTCCTTTCCACCTAACTTTCAAATCATGCAGAATGATACGAATCCACAAGAGCTCACATATATCGTCAGCCATAGCTCTAAACTTTGCCTCAGCACTTAATTTAGCCACAACTGATTGCTTCTTACTTCTCCAAGTGATAAGATTGTCCAAAAACATAGTGCAGTACCCAGTGATTGACCTTTTATCAACGCTTTATATGGATGGTGTAATATGGATTGGAATGCCATTAAAGTTTGTAAACATTTATTTCGTGATGTTAATGAGATATGGATTTGTGTATGGAATTTAAATGTGAATTTGTGTATGGATATGGCATGTGAATTGTATATGGATGAGATGAGTTGAGATGATGAACTTTGAATCCGAATTGTTGTTTTATATATATATATATATATAAGTGAATTATGGAAAAAGGAAGTGTGTTGGATGAATTTCATTTGGAAGTTGACTTGCTTTGAATGATGTTGTAATAGAGAAAGTGACGTTGGGATAAATTCCAAGTTTTTCATGAAGGTAACTTCTTCCAATTAAGTTGATGAAATTTGTATTTGAATTGTTGGTATATATATATGTGTGTGGGAGATTTTTATGGAAAAGAAAGATAAGATTTTTTTAAATGATGAGATATGATTGAATACAAAGAATCAAATGAATTGAGGTTTGAGTGTGGATGAATTTCAAATTGGAAATTTGAAGTTGCTTTGAATGGCGTTAAAAAAAAACACTATATCGATTTGGATTGGTTTAGACCCAGTTGTCTAGGCAGAATGATGTAGCTCGTCTTTATAGTTTTCCAACATTTTTAAAGTATGTGTTTTTGGATGTCGGAGTTAAAAGTTTTGACTTTAAGTTTTTTTATTTCTTTGATTTTCGCCCACATTTGTTTGACGAGAAATTCTGCGCACATGCTTTATGATTCCGTATAAGAGTTGGATTCCGGAAACAAGCAGAATCCAACATTGAGTAGTATCAGAGCAAGAGGCTGGGTTCCGAAACCGGGATCCAACAATAAGCCATCTTTCCTTCATGATTATATATCCATTTCATGTTGCAATATGAACTGTAAGGTGATCTTAAAATTTTTAGTTTTAAGGATGAAAGATGTTCTCAAGGAGAATGTTAGCCCTTGTCAAGGTGTTTAGATATAAGGAAGGATCATATGTGATAACTTTTGGATTACTCAATAATTGTTCAAAAGCAATCACAAAAGGAAAGAAATAAGGAGTTATGTTTTGAAGATTGATTTTAATAAAGTTTTTTACTCTTTCAAATGGAACTTCTTTTTCAACTTAATGGATGCACTAGGTTTCTTTGGAAAGTTCATCACCTAGGTTTTGTAATATGTTTCCACAACTTCATTTTCCATTATAGTTAATAGATAACCTATAAATATGTTCAGAGTTGCTAAGGGGCTTAGGTAGGGATATCCCTTATGCCCCTACTTATTTTTCCTTAACATAAAAATACTCACCAGACTCATTAATATAAACATCTCCAAATAACCTTTCTTTTAATTCCATTACAAATGTTAAAAGACATCTTTATTCTTTCCTTTGTAGATGATCTATTATTACTTTATGAAACAACAAAAAATGCTCATTAACTCCTTTGAGCATTTCAAAAACATATAATTTTTTAGCTATAAACAACTTCTAGGGACCAATGTAGTTGAGGAGTTGATAGCATTCAACAAGACTTTAAACATAAACAACTTCCATTTAAACATATAGTGGTCCTATAACAATAAAGAGCTCTCATTCTCTAATTGTAAACTTTCATTAACTCAATTCAAAAGCATTGGAATAGCTAGTGTAACAAAGCCCTATCATATAGTTAAAGATTTCAAATTATTATCTCGGTATTAAACAACTGATACATCTATTGGAGTTCTCATATAACAATCCCAAAGGAGATAATAAAGAACATTAAAAAGATGTTTAGGATGTTCCTTTAAACTTGAGGATAAACCTAGAGTGCCTAGAGTAAATCTATTTGCCAAAGAAGAATGGGAGTCTAGGATCAATTCAATCAAAAATTTGAGTAAAGTGTTCCTATTCAAGAGACTCTAAAAATTTGTACCGATAAAGAATCATTTTAAGTCTAATTGATACATATAAACCTCTTAACGGAGAGAGTACATGGTCAGTTAAGCAAAAAGCAAACACTTTATGGACTTTAAGGCAAATCTTACATACGAGAGATTCAGTTATTTTGGTTATCAAACACAACATAGGTAATGGAAAAAGCACTTCAGTTTGTCTTGATAATTAGAATGAATCAGGTTCTCTTCATAAACTAGAAGAAGATGACACATAAAAAGTAAGAATGCTAATTAATACTAAGGTGGAAGCAATTAGAGAAGATAATAGCTGGAGTTGGTCAATTCATACTTCAAGGGGATTTAAAGTGATCACAAAGAACCTCCCTGTATGCTCTCGTAATCCCACTAATGACGATTCTGTCTTATAGATTACAATAACTCTATGCAATTCTCTAACACCCTTTCATACAGGGAGCAATTGGTAAGTCCCTAATGTACAATTGATTGGCATTCCTCAAAAGTTGTCTTCAATGGACTTTTTTTTTACTTTCTAAAAAAAGTGCCATAACCCTAGGAATTCGGTGGAGAAAATGAAAATTTTATATGATATTATTTATATATGTATTAAATACATGTAAGATTACGTACAAATACAGTAGAACCTCTTTAAATTGATACTCAGTAAATTAATAAATTCTCTAAGATAATATTTTTCTCCGGTCCTGACTTGAGCCAGTTGAAAATTTAACAAATTTTGATAAAATAATAAGATAATATATTTTCAAAATATCCCTATGTAAATATGGGGTCATTAATATTATAAATTAATAATTATATAAACTTACACAAATATAACTAAGACAATTTAGTGAAATATGATTCTAGTGTTGTTTGTTTTTCTTAAAATTTAAGTCTAGTTGGAGCTCATCTCTAACTTTTCTAATTGTATCCAAATTTCTGATGTTGTATTCTCGAACTGCATCAAAAAATTGTGAAGAATTCTAAATGCAATAAGTGCTTCCTTACGCGTAACTGGTTCCAAAGTTATTGTATCATCTTCAACTTCATCATCAACATTATTTTCAAGGATAGTAACCACAATTTCTTCTAAGATCTGGACCTCTGAACATGTATCATTTTCACCCGAGTAATCCAATTGGCTATTGACATCCATTTTATTGCGATAGCTAAGATTATTAATCATGAACTCAAGTTCATGAATATCGTTTTTACAAGTAGGTTCATCTAAATTCCTTGACACTTCATCCCCTGAACGAATTTTGCAGTGTCGAAAATAATTTGCTATTGTCTCTTGTTGAACACTAACTGTCCAAGTCGAGATTGCAAGATTGATAGCATCCAAAACATTAATCTTACTTGGATCAAATTGTCCCAACATATAGCCTTCTAAAATCTTACGGTAAAATCTCCTACTATAGTGCATCTTGAAAGCTCTTACTATTCCAGTATCACAAGGTTGAATTTTTGATGTCATGTTGGGTGGCAAGAAGAATAATTCAACATTATGTAACCCTTTAATGCAGGTTAGACGTGTTGGACAATTATCAACCACAAACAAAATTCTTCTACCATGCATTTTTTTTCTCAAACCAACAGATATATTCATCAAAGAGCACACTTGTCATCCAAGCTCTTTTGTTGACACGGTAGTGACAATTCAAGCTATTCATGTTGACATTCTTGAAGCAATGTGGCTTTGCATATTTTCCAATAATCCATAAAGGGATTTTTTCAAAGCCATCCTCATTGCAACAAATAACAACTGTTAGCCTTTCTTTGTCTTGTTTTCTTCTTTCAAGTTGCTTCGTAGCAAGAGAATGATCAGCTTGTAACCTGTAAAACAAACTAGTTTCATCCATATTAAAAACATCTTTCATAGGGAACTTATCTATTTTTCCCTTATAGACTCCAATTACTTCTCCATGTCTTGTATATCAATCGAACCACTCTCTCCGAAATGACGAAATGATTTGATACTATGTCCTAGCTTGAATTTCTTAAGCCAACCTTAAGAAAATTTGTGCTCAGAATCTTGTTGAGGGTATAGAAGTTTCATTGTATCTCTTGCC
>JANITW010000006.1:44056734-44076740 GCA_027564335.1 Erythroxylum williamsii
TTAATGTCAACTCAATTAATGCTAACATAACTTACTCAATTAATCTAATCATGCTTAATTTAAAAAAAGAATTTTTGGGTCTAACATCATCAAGCTCTCAATTACTTGAAAGGATAAGGGAAAATTGAGCAAAAGGCAAAGAAGCTGGGTGGAATATCTTGAAAGGTTTCCATATGTGATTAAATACAAGCAAAGTAAGGGCAATGTTATGACTAATGCATTATAAAAAAAGGTATGCTTTGATTTCTATGCTTACTTTTTAGTTACTCGGGTTTGAGCATTTGAAAGAGTTGTATGTGGATTATGATGATTTTGCAAATTTATATCAAACTTGTGAACATGTTGCTTTTGATAAATTCTATAGACATGAAGGATATCTTTTTAGGGTAAACACTTTGCATTCTTGCATTTTCTATTAGAGAGTTGTTTGTTAGAGAATCACACAGTGGACGATTAATGGGGCATTTTGGTGTGCAAAAGACCTTAGATATGTTTATAGAACATTTTTATTGGCCAAATATGAGAAGATATGGGGAAAAGGTTTGCACCAAGTGTATTGCATGTAAGTAAGCTAAGTCTAGGTCTATGCCTTATAGTTTGTATACACCTTTACCTATACCTAGTGAACCTTGGATTAATATATCTATGAACTTTGTATTTAGGTTTACCTAGTACTAGGAAAGGTAGAGACAACATATTTTTTTTGTTGTTGACAGATTTAGTGCAATGGCTCACTTTATTGATTACCAGAAAACAAATGATGCAACATACATTACTGATCTTTTCTTTAAGGAAGTGGTTTGACTTTATGATGTGCCAAGAACCATTGTTTCAAATAGGAATGTTAAGTTCCCAAGTCACTTTTGGAGAGTTTTGTAGGGAAAGTTGGGTACTAAACTTTCATCTACAAACTGAGGTAGTTAATAGGAGTTTAAGAACCATGTTACATGTAATTGTTAGGAAGAACTTGAAAACCTGGGAGGATTCTTTGCCATTCATTGAGTTTACATATAATCATCCTACACATTCTTCTACAAGTTAATCTCCATTTGAAATTCTATATAGTTTAAATCCATTAACTATGTTGGATTTGATGCCTTTACCTTTGATTGAGATTGTTAGTTTAGATGGCAAGAAGAAGGTTGGTTTGGTTAAAACAATACATGAGAAAGCATGTGAACAGATTGAGAAAAAGAATCGCATGCCTACATAAAAAGCAAATAAAGGTAGAAAACAATTTCTCTTCGAACCAAGTGATTGGGTTTGGGTGTCTATGTGAAAGAAAGGTTTCCACAGTCAGAGAAGTCAAAACTTAATGCAAGAGGTGATGTACCATTATAAGTGTTAAAACACATCAATGACAATGTATACAAGATAAGAATTGCCAGGTGAGTATAATATTAGTGTTACTTTTAATGTTTTTGACTAATCTCTTTTTGACTTTGATTCAGATTCGAGGACTAATCCATTTAAAGAGGGAGGGGATGATGTGAGCAAGATCATGGGATATTGTAAGTGAAATAAAACTAGAGATGAGCTAGTAATGCCAGAGGGACCAATAATAAGATCAAGAGCTAAGAAATTCAAAAAACCGCTTCAATCTTACGTGGGCCAAATTGTAGACAGCGTGGAATCTCAAAAGACAATAAGGGCAAATTGAATCATAACTAATCAAGTTGGGCAGAATGTGCAAGAAGACTTTCATGCTTGTTTAATTAATTATTTTAAGTTAAAAGCATAATTTTGAGCGACCCACTACTTATGTTATGGACTTTAGTTATTTTGGTGGGAAGACCATGTTTAAAGACCTTTTACATGTTTAGGGTTTCTTTCTTTTCAAAGGGTATAAATTGCACATAATAAACATTGTTTAGTTTTTTTTAGATTGGATGAATAACAAATTCTTTAAGGGAAAATTTTATTGTTTTCTTCTATTGCATCAAGAATATAATTCTTATCAATGTAATTACTTATGACGAATTTCTATTATTATTTTCAAATCAAATTATATGTGTTTCTTTTCATATAATTGATTAAGGATTCATTAGGATTGAGAATTTTGTCTTGTTTATGTTCAATCCAAAGTGTCTGTTTAAGGAATTTTGAGTTCTTTAGCTTTGGGATTCCACATCATTAGCTTTGGGATTCCACATCATGTTGATTCTAGAAAGCATATATGATGTGAAAACAATGGTAGAGTTCTTTATTTCTGCACGTTGGCTTTTATGTTTATATTTTGAAAATCTGTCTTATGGCTGTCTAGTGAGCGAAGGCTATTAACTGATCATTGCCATTTATGAGTAACATTTTACCTATCATAGCTTATATAGTAATTGCGAGAAAAGTTGAACTTCCATTCTTATTCCTCCATTACCATCTGCCTTCGTTTTATCTAACACAAAAAAAGAATTATGGTAGCTTTCCTTCTCATTGAATAACAATAGATTCCTTCTCATTGAATAACAATAGAACATTAGATTTTAAACGAGTCTTTCTTTTCATGTCATTCGCTTCATGGCCAGATTTGGTCAAGTGTTTTAACCAAAAGTCATTTGCCTTTACATCCAAGAGCTAATTAAAACTAATTCACACCTTTTACTTTTATCCTTCAGTAACTCGGATTTATGGTTTAGACTTGTGCTGCCGATGGGAGAAGTAGCAAAGCACTTAACTGATGGTACTGTTGGTGGGGCAGCACGGTAATTGATATGTGGGTACCCCTTTGATACTATTAAGGTCAAGCTCCAGAGCGCAGAGCCATCCTTCTCCACTGCCTGGCCATCCCCCTAGTATGGTGGTGAAATGGATGCTGTACAGTAGACATTAGCATTAGACAAGTTTGTAATTATATGGTTTAAACTAGGAAATATATCATCAGACAAGTTTGTAATTATAAAGCATCTTTTAGTTTTCATTGTTTTCCAAACCAAATATATTAACAAGAAGATATTGGTCATTTAATTTGTTTTATAAAGGAGAACAATTCCTCATATTTTGAAGAAAGTGAACAGTAAAACGTTTTGTGCCTACGCAGTCTTGCTCAAAAACGGAAATTGACCCAACTCATGCTGGTGAAACTATTCCAGATACAACGAAAACAGCTAGAAGTTGCAATCTTTTTAAGTTTATCCAAGTGATCAGCGCAATGAATATCGTATTGGTGCTGATAGTAGATTTGATTCTGGTACAATAGAGTACTGGGATCAATTAATATTGATCGTACTATTTCAGGTATATGTTAAATTTATGAAATAGTCTAATAATATTTTAAAATTTACAAAATAGTCCTTCAATATATTGTACTATATACTTTATAATTTTATATCACCCTTATCCTTAAAAATCATATCATAGAAATTTAAAATAGCAACAATTTATTTATTTATATTAACATTATTTTTACATATTTTACATATAAATAATAATCATAATTCATATGGAAAAAGATTATTTAATTATCATAAAAATATAAAATTAGAAACAATAAAAAGTATTTAAAATATTACAATTTTATCATAGAGTAAATAATAATTACATCAAAACATCAAATAAAAGAATAATAGAAATGTATTACTCTCTAGTAATTACATTTTACAATAAGAGTTCATGTTGAAGAACCAATTAGAAGTGAAACATGAAACATAAAATAAAAATATTTATAATTATATTGCATATATAAAATTAAACATGTACATCAAATATAAATAAAATTAAAAGAAAAGAAAAAAACTTAGAAGTTCATTCAATCGAATACTCAGTATAACTACATTGACCATAATTCTTATTTGATATCAAATTTTCATCATTGAGAGAAGCTTCATCATTACCATCATTTAAATTCATTGCACTAAATGACATGTTGATAATTTTCTAAACAAGATCATCTTTCAATTCACTCTCATCTATCAAATTCAATTCTTTAGAAACCTAATCTACCAAAAGATCAATATTATCAATGCAAATGAGATCTACCAAATTATTTGTTCTATTAAGAGTTCTAGTAAAAAATAAAACTAAGTTATTAAAAAATTTATAAGAAATTATATCTAACTAAATAATAATAATAGCATATATTTTTCGAAGCTTTAAATTATATCAAACAAAGACTAAGTCATTTAACATTTTGTGCTCCAATCTATTCTATTTCTTGGAATAAATGAATTCTAATTTACTACAATTCCTTTCACACCCTATTGCACCCACACATTAACTTAGAATTCGAAGTGCAAAGCCTTGCAATTCTAGAAAGCCATTTCCCAATTGGTCTCACCAAGAAACCATAAGTCGTAGAGTAACAAAAATAGCATTATAAACAAAATAACGTGATAATTAATTTTCAACAAGTAACAAAAGTGAAAAAATACCTAGATTAAGTTTGTCGCTTTAAAGAATAACAATTAGCATCCAAAAATCACCAAAAGCCTCCTTATAAATCTCCACTTGTGAACTTAGGAGATCTTACATCATCTCATGAGCAACAATAATAGTTAATAGCATTCTCCTATTATCTTCAACTTTCTTTGTAAAACTTGGTATAAAATAGAAACTAGGATTTAAAAATGTCTCAGCTGTAAACAACAGAGAGTAAAATTATCTTTTCCATCTCTCATTGATGACTCCAATATAAGGTGTGTACAAAGAGAGTCTATTTTTCAAATTGACCCTAATTGCTTCCTTCATCCTGTCTATGGCATCATAAAAATAACCTATTATTACATTTTCATCACTATTAGCCCAATGAAGTACCCTCACTAAAAACTCACAAACTCATATGACAAATTGACATTGGGACTAAAATTTAGTATCTTCAAGGATAATTCTTAAAACCTGTAATCTAGTATTAGACCTAACATGCTAAGATGAAACTCTTATTACTTGTAAATATTTTCTCAACTCTTTTTTCATCATAATAAAACACTAAAATGATAAAAAAAATTGTTACAAATCTTGTACCATCAGGATGACATAAATTCCTACCATTAATGAAACTCTTTCTCATTAGATTCAAGACTCATGCACAATTATAGTTGAACTTGATCACCTCCTCTGCTTTTTGCATAGTCTCATCAATAATAGGAAAATCCCTAACATTCCCTATATTTTCCAACATCAAGTTAATGCAATGTACAACACAAAAAGTCCAATAAAAAGAATTATACAGTAGAACCTCTTTAAATTAATACTCGGTAAATTAATAAACTCTCTAAGTTAATATTTTTCTTCGGTCCTGACTTGGGCCAGTTGAAAATTTAACAAATTTTGATAAAATAATAAGATAATATATTTTCAAAATACCCCTATGTAAATATAGGGTCCTATTAATATCATAAATTAGTAATTATATAAACTTACACAAATATAACTAAGTCAATTTAGTGAAATATGATTATAGTGTTCTTTGTTTTTTCTTAAAATTTAAGCCTAGTTGGAGCTCATCTCTAACTTTTCTTATTGCATCCAAAATTTCTGATGTTGTGTTCTCGAACTGCACTAAAAAATTGTGAAGAGTTTTAGACGCGATAAGTACTTCCTTATGCTTAACTGGTTCCAAAGATACTGTATCATCTTCAACTTCATCATCAACTTTATTTTCAAGGATAGTAGCCACAATTTCTTCTAAGCTCTGGACCTTTGAACATGTATCATTTTCACCCGGGTAATCCAATAGGCTATTGATATCCATTTTATTGCGATAGTTGAGATCATTAATCATGAGCTCAAGTTCATGAATATCATTTTCATAAGTCGATTCATCCAAATTCCTTGAGACTTCATCCCCTAAATGAATTTTGCAGTGTCGAAAACAATTTGTTATTATCTCTTGCTGAACATTAACTGTCCAAGTCGAGACTGCAAGATTGATAGCATCCAAAACATTAATCTTACATGGATCAGATTATCCCAACTCATAGCCTTCTAAAATCCTACGGTAAAATCTCCTACGATAGTGCATCTTGAAAGCTCTTATTATTCCAGCATCACAAGGTTGAATTTTTGATGTCATGTTGGGTGGCAAGAAGAACAACTCAATATTATGTAACCCTTCAGTACATCTTGGATGTGCTGGACAATTATCTACCACAAACACAATTCTTCTACCATGCATTTTTTATCAAACCAACGGATATATTCATCAAAGAGTACACTTGTCATCCAAGCTCTTTTGTTGGCACGGTAGTGACAATTCAAGCTATTCATGTTGACATTCTTGAACCAACGTGACTTTGCATATTTTTCAATAATCGATAAAAAGGATTTTTTCAGAGCCATCCTCATTGCAATAAATAACAACTGTTAGCCTTTCTTTGTCTCGTTTTCTTCCTTCAAATTGCTTTGTAGCAAAAGAATGATCAGCTTGTAACCTGTAAAATAAACCAGTTTCATCTATATTAAAAACAACTTTCATAGGGAACTTATCTATTTTTTCCCTTATAGACTCCAATTTCTTCTCCATGTCTTATATATCAACTGAACTACTATCTCCGAAATGATGAAATGACTTAATATCGTGTCATAGCTTGAATTTCTCAAGCCAACCTTGAGAAAATTTGTGCTCAAAATCTTATTGAGGGTATATAAGTTTCATTGTATCTCTTGCCTTCTCCAAAATAAGCTCTTCGGTCATATTCACACGATCTTGGTACTAGAGAAACCACTCATAAACAACCTTCTCCATACCTGGAAATTTTGCTACTTTGTGCCGCTTGATATCTCTTCCTTTTTCTAGGTTGGCCTGAAGATACTCAGTCGATCGTTTGAGTGTGTTTGAGATTGTACCTTGACTAACTTTTGAATGAAACTTTTCTTCAAGTCACAACTGGAAATCTTTTTGAGTGCAAGTCAAATGATCTCTCTTGTACTCACATAATTCTTTGTGTATTTGATCCGTCATTGTTGATTTCATGACACCTTTTAGATGAGGAGCCATTGTTAGGTGTAGTTTCAAGAAATTTTCTATCTTGTTTATAAAGTATTTTCTATCTCCATCATCTGTACATGTGTACATTGAATTTTTTAGTAAAAATACAATGAATAATACTTAATTATTAAGAAACAATGAACATTATTTATTAGTTTTCATTAATATTATGTGCAATGAATCTATATTTTAGATTCATTCAATTAATATGAAACATGAATTTTTCTAAGATACAATACTTTTTTATGTAATCAAAATTTAACTTCAATCAATTACAAA
The DNA here is from genome assembly GCA_027564335.1 of Erythroxylum williamsii. NCBI lineage: Eukaryota > Viridiplantae > Streptophyta > Magnoliopsida > Malpighiales > Erythroxylaceae > Erythroxylum > Erythroxylum williamsii. The sequence goes on from JANITW010000006.1 coordinate 44,063,933, forward strand.
AATCTCTTTAAATTAATAAATGTTAATTTATCGATTAATTTATATCTCTATAAAATAATAAATATCATGATCCTAACAATATTAATTTTTAGAGGTTGTACTGTATTGAGAATCGATTCCCTTAAGTATATGATCAAGTTAAATATTCTCTTTTAATGAGTAAAACCATTGTTAAAAATTTTAAGATAATTTTCTTTATAAAGTTTTGGATAGAGTGAAAATTTTGAATTTTGCATATTATACTATTATAATGATAATAACGAACCTCTCATTTATGTGGTAAGTATAATTTTCTTTAAACTAAGAGTGATTTGGTAAGCCAACATGTTATGTACAGATATTGGGTAATGTTAAAAATCTAATCTAAACTTTAATAAGACAAGTTTAAATAGTACAAATAATGTGTACAAATGGCAGTGTTATCCTACCATCATGTAAAAGCACTTGCTAGCTATTATACAAACGAATTTCAACATTGAAATATAGCAAAAACATGATAATGGGCAATTAGAAATGTAGTCTTTGATCTCCATGTAATTCATAAAAAGATCACTATTAATGGATTGGACTTGTCTACAATGAAGAAGAAAGGTAAGGAGGGTCTTTTTGCAAATCCATTTAAATATTAATAAATAATATGTAATACAACATCAACAAAACTCTAGAAAATGTTATTTAGTTAGGTTTATTAAAACTTAAACAAAAATAAGAAAAATTAATTAAAATAATCAAGCGTGTATATTTTGCTTTATCATGTGGCATACATGTAACATAATATATCTAATGAAAAATAAGAAATTTGTATAACAATATATGATGATTAATTCGAATAAAAAGGGTGTTGAAATAAGACAGTTGAAATAAGAAACAAAGGTATACTTTGATAGAATACAAATGGTTACAGACAACGCTACTCCAGCAGTGAAGGATTTACAACCCTTGAGGTGTAAGGCTATCAACATCTACCCAAGAAAATTATCCTTTTCCCCATGGATGATTCTTCATGATTATCTCATCTCTCACCCTATTTACTCTGGTCCTGTAATATCTAGAACCCAGGCAAAACCGAGAGATCTGCTATGCCGCGAGGCAGGTCTGCAATTTTCCCCAGTAAAGCAAGCCTGTTCTTCCTAATCCTTTCATCTTCCTGCTTGAAGGCAAAATCAACGTTACATAAAGCAACATGAGATACTCATAAACATCCACCAAAACTATCCCAAGGAAAACCAAAATAGTATGCCAAACAACCTCTGCAACATAATTATAAAGAATAGACCTTTTAAGGTCCAACTTTATGGTAAAATATACTCAACTCTTCCAATTTTTTCCCCAATTAGGTCATTTGAATTTATAAAGTATACTTATACAGCCCCTTAAATCCCCGCACTCTGTGAAGAATAATAGATTACAGGATTTATAATAACAATTTTTGAAAGTTTAAAGACAAAAATGGTGAAAATTAAAATTTGGATATTTAAGCTTACTTTCTTATAAAATTTAGAGGCTTTAAAAGGAATATTTTCCTAATTATAAAGTGCAATCAGAAATAATAATTGAAAACGGACATTTCATTTCGTAAGTTTGTGCATTCAACATACCACCATGACAAACACATTATTGAAGAAATCCTCCAGTGGTTGCAGTAGCTCTGAAGATATTTCAACAAACTCTTCCACTTCGATGCCTGTAACAGGGATATGCTAACTCCAGCTAAGTAAATTTATTAACTAATAATTAGCCAGTATAAATTAGAACAAGATGTCAATAATGTCAACTCCAGAGGCTAATGTATATCGAACAAATATGAACTTGATCACAGAAGGTAGCAGCTATGTCGTGAGAAAAGAATATGTACCTGGATGAATTTTGCTTTTTGAGGACAAGAATGTGGCCCACAGAGCTCTTTCTTCGTTAGTCTCAAATGCGCCCTCGTCCACCTAGTTACATAATTTTCAATCACATGACGATGCTTCAGAACAAATTAGCAGTAGATGCTGGTTATATACAATTGGTAAGCCCTTAAATTCACATTTAGCATGTGACACCTAATTATATAGAAAGGAATCTAAACGTTGATAAATGCATGTAATCATTGTTATTTAATGGCTCGTGTACTGATTAATTTTCAAAAGTTTTTTCCTACAACAGGAAAAAATAATGTCTATCCTTGGGACTTTTCACATACTCAAATTAAGTATTAGAGTGATATATGTGTTTCAGCCTCAACAAATTCTTTTAATTCTTTTTTTATTGGTATAGGTTAGGTTTCTTTTCTTCATAAACTTGGATTTATTATCTGCCAAATTTCAACAATAAAGAAACAATGAACAAAATTACAAAATGAGATGTTATAACTGTTGAAAAACTTGCAGAATAACAACTTCTTGCATAAAGTTAGTGTTCAGGAGGTGGTGAATTTATGCAGAAGTGTAGCTCTTGACTTGTAACACAGAAGTGAGGAGCAGAAACTATAGGTGAACTTGTATTTTGAAATAGAATATCAAACTACAATTACAGAGATGCTGGGAAACAGAATTTAAAACAATTGTATTGTTTTACTTAATCATGATAACTTTGTGAGATGGACTGCAAATTTCTTTTTTCAATAACCATGCAATGGAAAACACAGGTGGCACATCAAAAGAAAAATGATATAAACCTAGGCATAACTACACCTCAAAAGTTAGCTTATGAATAGAGGGTTGCTTAGATCCTTTAGCTTATGAATAGAGGGTTGCTTAGATCCATATAGACTCTACAGGATATCCCTTTCTAACCGATGTGAGATCACACCATAGTTGACCCCATCATATTGCACGTCCCTGTGCAGGGGCAACCAGTTTAAACTGCACATACTTATACAAGGAATCTCACATCACAGCCAACCCCTTTAGATTGCACAACCTTGTGCACGAGCGATCCTTTTAGACCGCAAATCCTAGTACAGGGAACTAGTCCAAGGGCCACTTCATCCACCAGACAAGGTGAGACTCTAATACCATTCGTTGTGAACCTAGGCCTAACTACAACTCAAAACTTAGCTTTAAATGGAAGGTTTCCCAGATCCATATAAACCCAAAGGATCCCCCTTTCTAACCAATGTTGGATCACATCGAAAAGCACCAGTAAACTGCACAATCTCAATCCAATGTGTGTGGTGATTAAATTTGCTCTCACTAGGTTTATACCCAAATCAACAAAAAAAAATTCACTACAATTATTCACATTTATTGTGAAAATCATTCCATGTCTTCTTCCAAATTTTTTCACTATTATTCTCCGGCAGCTTCATAACTAACCATGTCTACTAGTATGCTTAAGGGGATAGAATAAAATACACTAAAAATTGCTATGGAGCCTTCTATACTAGGTGCAAATCATGGAGGACTATGCCTTTGATGTCCTAGAAAAAACTACATGACCTTAAATTAAAACCAAGGTCTTATTTTGTAAAATTAGCACTACTATAAGACCTATCGTGAGTTTTATATTTGGAGAAATATTATGGCAAATAGGTACACACATATATGCATATATAGATATATATGTATGTATATTGTAACTTGAAGGCATGGATCTACAAATGAATAACTAAGAATTAGAAAACAGAGGAATTTCCATAATCTTATTAATTGATCAGGCTAACTGAAGCTTTTGAACATTATATGTACATTGGATATCAAAGAAAGAAATTGTACTCTCAGGGTATCATTTTGTCTATGCTATTGTTTAGATTCTGTTTGAAAGATTTATCACATAGCAACCCTTCCAATTCTAACATGGAAAGCAATCCGACCTCCAGGTCCTACAAAGTCAAGCCCTTACTAATATGCAACAAGATTTGAGAGCTGCAAATATGTAGCCTTTTATCTTCAATGAAGAGTAAAAGAAGTACCTCCATTTCAGCATCTACATCTTTTCCCTGGACAATTCTTGTTGGACGTGAATATGCTTCAACTACCTTTGGGAAAAGGGCGCCACTTGACATTTCTTGCATCTGTAGAAAATATCTAAGACAAACTTTTCGTGTATACTTTGAAGAAGATTACAATTTGGACTTTAAATACATTTCATGTAGATTAACTGTAATGGATGAAGTCATTTGCTCAAAAAAAAGGTTCTTTCATTAGAAAATTCTAGTCTTCTAAAAAAAAGAACATAGAATATGTTGTTAAAGGAAATATAATCTGGTTCCAGACGAAAAAAATCCATATCTTGTTTAACCATCACATAATTCCCAATCTCCAGTAATTGTTTTTTCAATGTCATGTACAGCATGAGGAACTTGCTAAGCGAAAGAATATAATTTCCAAATTCCAATGTCTAGATTGTGATCATCTTCATCATCAAAATTCTAGCTCTATCTGTTAATAATCCACATTCCGATCCTTCACTCTCATGTAAGTTTCTAGAAACAAGTAGGAAAACTGCCACCTCAAGCTTTCATACCAGACTAAGTTCAGATGTATTGAAAAAAAAAATTTAATGCGGTACAAAGATTTCTCAAAACAACTTTAATGAATCACTACATCATCAAACAGTTACTTCACATATTAGCAAAAGTAAAATTAATGAGATAAAGAATCAACTGATGAAATTTAAATGTGAAAACAGGTATAGCCACTTACTTTGTATGCTGTCTTAGCAGCCAGACAAGGAAAATTAGCACGCTCTATAAGAACAGAACGAACAATTTCCGGATTTACTCCCTTGTCAACCTGTGACAACAATAAAACTGTAATTTAAATGCACTGCATAAAATAGCAGCCTAAAAACAGAGCAGACAGTACAGACAACAGAGTAAAGAACACACACAAAATTATATTAGCACAAGTTATTAAAATTTTTGTCTATGACACACACCCCTCTTACTCGACCCCCTATACTCATAATAAAGAATGTTCTCTGGATTTTTGTTTTGCATAAATGCATTTAAAAGAGCTAACTGTTGATAACACCATTTTGACATGATATAAACTATTGCTGGGGGTTATACCCATTAATCACTTTCAAGTGACATTAGAACCTAAAACCCAAATTAGTTTTTGACTTGAGAATCATTATGTTGTTGGAATCCACTAAAAATATCAGATACCACTACCACCGCCCCATCTATTCTAATTTCCAGATTTACATCAAGAGTCTAAACGAGATGCCATCAATTCATAATGTTGCCAGCATTGAATTTTCCTTGACTGCAAAGACTTGATGAGCATTTGTGATCGACCATAGTTGCCTAAGGGCTTTATCAATTCTGTGTTGTCATTACAGAGCTATCACCACCCTTGAGGGCTTTGTCAATTCATCTGCAGTTATTGGAGTTTATGCCTCCCTCAGAGGTTTTTATCAATTCATATGTTGACATTTGCGAGCCTCCAATTTGTTCATTGTTAGTTTCATTGTTTCATTGGACTAGGCATTATCTAGGATTCACCTAAAACCCACTACTCTCAATACCATCACCAGTTAGTCACAGCCTTCCTCACTTGAAACCCACAGTTCTCACTGTCATCACTGATGTGGCCAGTGGCCTTCCTCTCCTCCAGACCAGTAACTGCTTTTACTTTGACACCATGGAAACCATTGCACTCACAATTGTGGTCAGTTGCCAACAGCCTTCCCACATCTGGTCATGTTCTCCTTCACAGCCTAGTCTTCGACTGGCATCTTGTTTTTTGACAGCTGTTTTGTTTTGGCAACCATTGTCTTCGTTTCTACAATGGCTCTACCTTCTCCAAAGTGTAACTTGGTTTCTAGGCTTTAATAATGTGAAATAAACAACACTATTTGTTTATTGCTAGCTCAACTAAGCCCTACTTTTTGGTTTACTTAACCACTACTTCATCTGCTATTTAGAAGCACCCCTTGAGTAGTGATGGTTTTACCAGAAGCCATGCACGTCATGAAGTTCATGGAAGATGTGGCTCTTGTCGTTCTAATTATAGGCATCATAGGCAATGTTTGGAAGGACTCCTTTATTCTTCAAGGCTATTCCCCCATGGCTGCCATTGTTATTCAAAGACCATTGTCTCTTATCTCCATTTAAGAGATTTCCACACATCCATGTACTATAATCATATCTACTGTCACTTGTATAAATTTTCACATCAAGTGGAAGAAATAAGAGTGATCTATATACAAGAATGGGTCCTTAACCCTTAAGATTTTAGCTTGAGACAAGGTGCTCCTCTTGTATACCAATTACTCTCCCTCGGAAATAGAGAATGATGAAAATTTCAATATCACCAAAAATCATCTTCGATTGATACAGTCTCATTTTTTCATTTGGAACTAAACAGACTGCCAATGTTGTATGCACATTTGATAATAATATTCTATTTAAGTACTTCTGTCTTATGTGCTTAGTAAAATCTCTTTGTATTCCCTTAACAACTCTTGTAATCTTTCCAATGTCATTCTTACTGTTCCTCCATCCTGTGAGCACCTTGTTGTGTCTTTAACCTTCTCTCTATCAATCAGCTCAGTCATTTGTAGTAGTTTCTGTTCTTCAAATTGTACCATTTCATATAATAAGACAAAATTTTGCTTCTTTTTTTTTCCTTTTTTACTTCTTATTTTAATGGTAGCCAAACGTTTGTCTTTTGTTGCCTTTTTCTCTTTTATTCTCTTAAATCCTAAAAATAACACAAAGAAGGCTGATGGTGTTCTGTGATGGGAGATGGCACCAGAAAACTTCAATAACAGACTAAATTAGAAGGAACCAAAGAACAGGGTCAGAGAAGGCTGTCCTGCAAGAACATTGTCAGAGACGAGGAGCAGAGATGGTGAGAGCAAGAGGCATAAAAGTAGTACAATCACGTCAACAACAAACCTTAAATCTGTTGAAGATGACTAGTAGAGCTTGTGGATCAGCATAACTATGTCTGCCATTTCGAAGAGTTGTAGGAAGATTACGGTACAATTCAACAGATGACTGGCTTAATAAGAGGTATGATTGACAGCTCTAGAGGATCTAAAGTGGCCGAAGGACAGTCTAAAAGCATCTTTGCATCCCCAAAGACAGCTTGAATATACATGAACAATTAAACACTTGAATTAGAAGGATGAAAAGGTGAAACATCAGATGGGAAACAATGGAGACAGAGAAGTGATAAAAAAATCATTGATCAACCAAAGTAGATTGAGGAACAATAACTTCATTAAGGAGAAAAGACAACCTCTGGAGCAATTATATGGTTCAAGTCAAGAGAGAAGTTTTGAACCGAATACCCTAAGCCTAATCAGATTGTAACCCCATCTGTGTATAATTAGTACTTAATATAATACTAAGTAATTCCTAACAGGAGACATAATAAACATAATAAGGACTATTTAACAACAACATTGTCTCATAAATTAGAAAATGATCAGCGAATAAAATAAGCAACCAAGGAAAGAACATTGATGTTGAAAGTGTATATACCAGGAATTGTTGAAGTCTTCTATTAACAAATTGATGTACCTATAACCACAAATTTCAATCATCATATGCTCATTATGATCATATAAAAACTATCAGCAAGGTGCCTTCATAAAAAAATTGGTCACACAGTAATAACAACCAACAGTAATACAGTAATAAGAACCTCAAACCATCAGATAATTCCTTAATACTAAAAACAGCAGTGTTAGTTTATTAATAAAGAGGATTGATAATGATAGACAGCATTATTAAGTCCAGATACTGCTTTGGATGAATGTCCACAATGTATCCCCTTCTAATGTCTCAGACACAATTGTACAAAAGATCGTGGGTTGCTCCATGTTAATTTACACAAATGTGTATTCCCTTCTGCATGTTCCAGTGAAAGGCTTCATCTTGTACTATTCAACCATGTCAATTTGCACAGAGGAAAGCTTGATGGAGACTACCTGTCATTCACGTGTCTCTTGGATAAAGAGATTTACATGTTTTTTCAGTAATTTTGATTTTTACCATGCAAAGTGGTGGATGACAAGTTAACATCTTGAATAGTTACAGATAGTACTTATCCCAAGACCTCAAGGTTTGTGGGTAGACAAACCTGTAAGGCTTAGTGTGGAAAAGAATTTTCATATATTCTCATCTATTGAATAGGAAGTATACAGCATTGTATAGGACATTACAAGAGAGAAAATAGGAAATTAAATCTGAAAGGTTATCCAAAGCTATCTAAAGGAATCCCTTAATTTAAGGGATTTCAAACTTATTATATCTAATCTATTTACACCTTAACTATATCTCAATATAATTCATTTAAAGCTGATCAGTATCTCAACACTCCCCCTCAAGCTGAAGAATAGATGTCTTCCACTCCCAGCTTGTATACAAGATTATGAAAACTTGAACTATTCAGCCCCTTCGTTAGAACATCAACTACTTGATGTTCTAATGGAACATAGGACATACATACTAACCCTTCTTCCAATTTTTCTTTAATGAAATGTCTATCAATCTCAATATGCTTTGTCCTAAAATGTTGTATAGGATTATAAGCAATATTGATGGCTGACTTATTGTCACAATAAAGCTTCATAGGACCGTCTCATTTGACTCTCAAATCATCTAGAATAATCTTCAGCCAGAGTAGTTCACACAATCCCTGAGCAATAACCCTAAATTCTAATTCTGTAGAGGACCTTGCCACCATATTCTGCTTCTTGCTTCTCCACATTATCAAATTACCTCCAAGAAAAGTACAATACCATGTAGTTGATCTTCTATCCACTATGGAACCTACATAGTCAACATCGGTGTAAACTTCTAGAGCATGAGTATTGTTTTCCGTGAACAAAATTATTTTTCCCGAAGTGCCTTTCAAATAATGTAGCACCCTATAAGTAGCTTGAAGGGGAGGTGCTCTTGGATCATGCTGATCACGCTTACTGAGTATGCCATGTCTAGCCGTGTGTGAGCAAGATATACGAGTCCACCAACCAATTTTTGATACATCCTTTTATCAACAGTTGGTTCTTCTTTAGATTCTCCTAACTTGTGGTTTGGATCCATTGGTGTAGGGAGCGGCTTACACCCAATCTTCGCTATTTCTACCAATAAATCAGTCACGTACTTCTGTTGAGATATAAAAATCCCTTGTGTGAAATATGCCACCTCAATACCTAGGAAGTACTTTAGTCTCCCAAGTTCTTTTATCTCAAACTCTTGGCTTCAATTCATGCTTTTCTTTCTCATCATTTCCAGTCACTATGAAGTCATTCACCTAGACTAGAAGAGCAGTAACTCCCCCTGTAACCGAATGTTTAATGAAAAGAATGTGATCACCTTGGCTTTGTTTATACCTAGACTCCCTCGTGACTTTTGCATATCTGCCAAACCAAGCTCTAGGAGATTGTTTCAACACATAAAGGGTCTTCCTCAGCTTGCAAAGTTTGTTACCAGTGCCTCCCTCAAATCTTGGTGGAATGTTCATATAGGTTTTTTCATCTAAGCCTCCATAGAGAAATACATTCTTAACATCATATTGTAAGAGCTACCAATTAAAGTGGGCAACGAATGATAACATAATTTTCACAGTGTTCATCTTTGCAACTGGAGCAAAAGTCTCTTGATAATCAATCTCATAAGTCTGAGTGTACCCTTTGGCCACCAATCTAGCATTATATCTCTCAAGAGATCCATCAGCCTTATATTTGGGTGTGAAAATCCATTTACAGTCAACAATGTTTTTCCCTTTCAGTTTATCAACAATCTCCCATGTCCTATTCTTTTCCAATGCATCCATCTCCTCACTCATAGCATCCCTCCGTTCCCTTTTTAACAATGCCTCAAAAAACGGTATTAGGGATAGTAATGGTATTTAATAGTAATGGTATTTAAACTCACAATTAATTTTTGGTAGGTTGGTGACAGGCGCTTAAGAGAAACATAGTGAGATAATGGATAAAGTGGTCGCTTAGTGCATTCTCTAGTTCCTTCCCTAACAGTAATAGGTTCAACAAATTGTGCATATAAAGGTGAGTCAGATTTTACCATGATTTCATTTCGAGAGTCTGAGTTGGATTCATGGACCTATGTTAGTTCTGGAACGACCTTTCTGCTTGAATACACCTGAGTAACACTAGCTGGGACACGTGATGACACGAGTTCAGTAGTAGAATTGGGAAACGCAGTCATAATTAGTTTAGAGGACTCGGTTGTTTCAACAATACGATGTGGTCGTAAGAACTGCCTCTCCCCAATACACGTGATGGAAGTCTATTTATCATGTATGTGGTCGTAAGAACTGCCTCTCCCCAATAGGATTTAGGGACATTCCCTTGAAAAAGTAAAGCTCAAGTCGTGTTGAGTAAGTGCCCATTTTTCCTTTCTACTACCCCATTTTGTTGAAGTGTGTTAACACGTGATTAATCATGGATAATGCCTTGGAATTGAAAGAAAGGTGACAAAGTCTAGTTGAAGTAGTCTCTGGCATTGTCTATCCTAAAGCTTTTTATTTTAACCCCAAATTGGTTTTGAATCATTGAGTGGAAATTAGAAAGGTCAACATCATATTTTGTTTAAGAAGAAAGAGCAATGTAACCCGAGTGCAATCATCAATTAAGGATACAAATCAATGAGCCCCAGAAACATTAGGTATAGTAGAGGGACCCCATATATCACTATGAATCAAATGAAAAGGATAAGAGCTTCTTTTATTGCTAAAAGGAAAAGATACTCAAGTATGTTTTGCAAATTCACAAACATCACAATGAAATTCAAAAATATCTATCCTTGAAACAAATGAGGAAACATGACCTTTAAAACTTTAAAAGATGGATGAAAAGATGGATGACCTAGGCATAGATGACACAGCCAAATGGTATCAAATGGTATCTTTATTTGAGGAATTGAGAAATGACAAAGACAGGTTGCTCCTAACTCTTTAAGACAATTCAAGTAGGAATAGGCCACTCCATTCCTTAGCAAGTCCAATCCTCCTCCCCGAGACCTAATCCTAAAAAACACAATGAGAATGAAAAAAAGTAGCATAAAATTTAAGATCATGGGTAAGTTTTTTAATGGAAACAAGGATAGCCAACAATTCTGGTATATGGAGAACCTTTTTTAAGAATAAGGGTAGGTGTGATGCGTATATCTCCAAACCCTACAATGGTAACTAGAAAGCCATTGGCCACTACAATGTTTTTGTTACTTGGGCATCGGGTATACGTGTGGAAGAGTTGAGATGTGGGCGTCATATGGTCTGTGGCACCGGAGTCTATTATCCAAGAATTGGTATAAAGATTTTTTGAGGCATTCATGCAAAAAGGAAGTAAAGGTTTATTTGAAAGAGCCAAAGAACAAGTCTTAGAAGGTTTTTCAATAGTCCCCAACAAGCTTCTCAATTTCTTCACTATTTAATCCTCCTGTTGTTGAATTTTCCTCAACTTTGGGTAGTTCTACCATATGTGCTTGGGACCTCTACGGTCCCCCACAGTTTCCCCATTTTCAGCTTGGTGGTTTACCATGTAGTTTCCAACATGTTTCCTTTGTGTGCCTCGGTTTCTTGCAATGGGTGCACCAGAGGTTGTCCTTATTCTCCTTCCCCTGGTTTTCTCTACCGTAATGCTTAGATAGATTACTATTTCCTTTGTCCTGATGATCAGTTTTTGCTAATAAGGCTAATCTGTCCATGGTTTGTGGTTCAAGCATAACTCTCCTTCGGCTTTCTTTTGCTTGAATCAATGACATTTGTCTCTTCTAGGGATGGAGTGTCCTCTTTTCTATGGATTTGGATCCTGACCTGATCAAATTCAGCATTCAATCCAGCCAAAAAACCATAGACACAATCTTTTTCAATGAAGTTCTTTGAGATGACAGCATCCTCAGGGTACTTCATCTCAAAAACTCGATAATGATCGAGTTCTTGCCATAGATTCTACAAGAAGTTTGCATATTTTGTGACAGATTTGTATCCTTATTTAGCAGCCGCAATTTTGACCTTGATCCCGTACACTTGAGTACCATCACGAGCCTTCAAGTGTGTGCGATAAATGTAGTCCCAAATCTCCTTTGCAGTGACAAAAAACATGCATGTGTCACTGATCATGGGATCCATAGAATCCTATAGCTAGGACATTATCATGGAATCCTACTCATCCCATGCTTCAAACATTGGGTTATCCTTAGTCGGTCTTGTTCCAAGAAAATGACTAAGACTCCCTTTTCCCTTGAGGTATGTGCGGACAAATTGAGACCATTTGAGATAGTTCTTCTCGTTAAGCCTATAGGAGGCCTGAATATTTTGTAAATCTCCTATTTTCTATATGGTACTGAATTCTTCTGCAGGGCTAAATTTGGTGGAGACAGAAATTTGAGAGGTTGAAATGATGAATAAGAAGATACTGCAGCAATTAACGCTACCCGAATGGGAATCACAGAAGGAGAGACAAGGAGGAATGCAGCGATGAAGGCTGGAACACACAAGAGAAAAACCAAAAATAGGGTTTCGGCAAAGCAGCAATGAAGGCTGCTCAAAGAACAAATCCCAGAAAAAAGAAACCCTATGGCTCTGATACCATGTGGGAAAGAATTTTCATATATTGAATAGGAAATATACAGCATTATATAGGACATTACAAGAGAGAAAACAGGAAATTAAATCTGAAAGGTTTTCTAAAGCTATCTAAAGGAATCCCTTAATTTAAGGGATTTCAAACTTATTCTATCTCTGTATCTCAATATAATCTATTCACAGCTGATCAGTATCTCAACAGTTAGGGTCATTTAGGGGGTGTTTGTTTCCATTTTCTTTTTTGGTTTTCTGTTTTTGTTTTTAAATTTAGTAAAAAAACTTGTTTGTTTGAGTTTTTGGTTTCTGTTTTTGGT
>JANITW010000006.1:44076840-44089567 GCA_027564335.1 Erythroxylum williamsii
CTAAAATGTAATTATTATCTGTAATAAAAATACAATTATCTTAACATTAACAACCAAACAGGTTTTTGTTTTTATTTAAAAGAAAAACGGAAACAAAAAACTGAAAACAGAAACTGAAAACCATAATAAAAAAACAGAAGTAGAACCAAACGGGCCCTTAACAATTTGTAATCAGGAACAATTTGACAAGCATGCTCTCTTGGTTCCATATCACAGGTGGATTAAGGTCGGAAACCTTGAAGGATTAGGGATACATTTCATAACTTCTTGCATCCATTTTAATTGATTACTTAATCTTCCATTGAGTTATTATAGCCTACCCTTACATATATATGTCTAACCGTGCATGTATACGTAGGTCTAGAACTCTAAGAAGGAGAGCAGTAAAAAAGCATCATCATGAACATGATATGATGTTTCCTGGTATTAACAATTAAAAAATATTTAAAGTTTTATCAAACAGGGAAGGACCTCCTGCTTACATCATTTATTGTGCCGCTGTCTACTTTAACAGGCTGAACCTCAGAAGCAAGTCTTAAAGCAAAGACCACATCCAGATTTTTATCCTTCTCCACCAATATTTGGACCTAGAATAAACAATTGCGATGAGTATCAGTCTTATAGTCTTAAATACTCAAGAAATATCAACCAACTTACTAGACCATAAGAGATTCTTCTCAGGCCAAATGGATCATTGGTGGAGCTAGGCTGACAACCAGCGGCAAATAAACCTACTAGGCTATCTACCCTGCAAATATAACACAAATTATGAGCAGTTCAGAGAGAATTTTGTTGCGTATGAATGTTTGTGTCAAGAATAGCAGTTTCCTAAAGTGTGTTCAGCGCATAGCTTGATGATACTTTAACAAACACTAAGGCATTGGGAACCAACGTCCTCTTATATTATTATCAACCAGAAGCTTCATCTATTCTGTCACCAACTGTAACTTCAGAAGATTTTGGGTTTGGCAAGGTATATCTATATAAGGTTTCTGTTTTTTCATGGCCTCTAATCTGTATTTCGATCACTTTGTGGTCTGTTTTTAGGTGAAGAAAGCAGCTATTGATATTCAAAGTTATAATTGTGCATCATTTCCACTGAAAGAGAGTGATTTAATAAGCCAATCAAGTATTTTGATGTGCTTTCTAGTATTTTAGTTACCATTGACGGAAGGAAGCCATGACGGAAGCTCAGCACCAACTTTTAATTTCAATTTACAAGTGAAAATAAGATATTCGCACATTTGTTAACTTTAACTGGATAAGAAAACAAAACAAATGATGGCATCGATTCACCTGTCGGCAATTGCTAAAACTATCCCAATATCAGTTTTTGGAAGCATATCTCCAGAATATCTCGGAAGTGCGATTTCTAGCAAGGCCTGTGCAATCTGGACAATAAATACACATAAAGATTATTAAGCTTCAAAAAGAACATAAGAGAACAGAAATTGCTCTGTCTGAGGGTATCATACAGGATGAACATCCAATGAACAAGCAAAGTTACAATAAAAACATTTTTAGACAGTGAACTTAAGATTTACTAGGGGAAATTAGACACCTCCTCTGAATAGCCATCTCTGAGTGCATAATGTCGTGCCATTACTCCTGAGAGGGAGGTGAATTCTGTAACAACTGCAGTGGAAAGATCTGACATGGCAAGTGACGCAGCATCCTGGACAACTGAAAGCTTATCTTTCTTGATCCCCAACTCCAAACTTAGTTTGGCAGCCATGTTCTGGATGCGGCTCACCTTGTCCAGCATTGTACCTAGCTTCTCCTGATTCATTTGACAACATAAAAATACAGTAAGTCAGCCATCACAGACCCTCTTAAACCTCCAAGCAACATATGCTTTAAGAGGAGGCTTTTTTAACATGGAAAAAAAAATTTCTATTAGCACTACAACCACATGTATTGTGTTTGACTGTTTTCTTTCAAAAGTCAAAAATGAGTGGACCAAGAGTCACTTGAAGAACAGGATTCAAGTAGCCTAATTTCAGAAACTATCAAAATAAGCACTTAGGATAACTTACATGGAAAAGAATTCCCTTTAGTTGACCTCGGAATTCTGAAAATTTTTTACTTGTATCCATTTCATAGAAATATTTGGCATCTTCATAGCGAGCTCTGCACAAAGTACAACAAACATCTGCTAAATATATCAAGCTGAGAAAAAACTATAAAGTATCCAGAGACAAATGACACAATTCGAAAAGTTCTTCTCATTAAAATTGAATAGGGGAAAGAGATTTGGATGATAGCGGCTCACATGGGTATACATTTAAACAATATTTATACATTAAAAAGTAAACTAAACAGACTTAAGCATATTGCCAAGAGCATATAAGGAATATGAATTCATTAAGATGTTCAGTTCCACATAAACCTGAGCACAGCTTCATTTCCTTTCTGAACAACCTTCTGATTTATTGCTCCATTAGCCACCTAAAAGGAAATCCTAGTTCAACTGATGACTTGAAAGGATTTGTTAAATTTTAAAAAAAACTTTGTAAAAATTAACCATGTCTTACAGCAATGAAATATGGCAACAACTTTCCATGCCCATCAGATATAGCAAAATATTTTTGATGCTTCTGCATAACCTGCAGAAAGAGTGTATAGTGGACTATTATCTGCTGCAGGTCTTTACAACAATTTTAAGAATAAAAATTCCGCAGAAATATGCCTTGCAGCAAGAAATATCACATAATATTCATCAAAAGTCTGACAATGAAAGCAGTAATGTATGTCAAATCCAAAAACTTCCCAGTTTAGTGCCCCAAGGAATATGGCAGGCCAAGATAAAGTTGTGCTGCTACAGATATCTAACATTAGGCTAAAACCAGTCTCAGTATTTCAGCTGTATGAAAACAACAACTCCCATTCAACTCAAGAAATGCTATAATTAGCTGGTTGTTCAACATTCCTGTTTCAAATTGATCATAAAGTAAAACATCTGAACAAGGAGATTCATTTTGCAACCTTCATCATTTCATCCAACTTGGGTGATGGGGAATGGGAATTAGTTTAGGTGTTATTTTATTTAATAGTCAGTTTACTTATCGGTTTTACAAGTAAGAATTTAAACTAGAGAAGTCTTTTTAATCCTTGTAGGATTCAACATTTATTAGGGTTCAATAAAGAGTTCCGTTAAGTTAGTATTAAATTAGCAGGATCTTTATCATATGTCAAACATTTTGGTTTGTGAATCAAGGGTGAGATTTTCTGAATTGTGAATAGCAGCACGGGAAGTATGATGCTGAAATCTGGAAATGACACCAAATATCATTAAAATTCCATCAGGTAAAATCATGTCCAAATAAATAGATTTCAAATATTCCCATACCAAATGACCACTAAGATGTTGGAGAGCTAAAACATAAATGATCTGTAGTACTTCTGCTCCAAACCATTGGAGTGATTCCTCAACTTAGTGTTTTTCTTTAAGTTTCTTGATCCTAAATTCCAAGAGACATAATTTATAGCTTATACTTTTATATCAAATAGTTTTACCATCTTTGAAGTTGTATGTTGTTTGCTCTTAGACCTTTAGTTCAACAATGACAGCATACAGAATACCTAAATGGCACTGTTAGTTCAAGGATCATGAGCGAGACAACCATGACAAATGGCAAAATTCTGCAGCAGGATGGAGAGCTAAGAAATCAACCTGCTATGTAGGATACCTTATATGAGACATACGAAATAAAAATACAGCTGAAGTGCCTCATAAAGACGTTGATAATAATGACAATCTAAATGCCAAAGTAGTTCATTTCCTGGGAAAGAAGGATGCATCAATTCTTAGACTGGACTGTAGCAACAAAGGATTTTTAAATTGGTACAACATCTCAAACAAAAAGGTCCAATTTGCAAAGACGAAACTAACTACAAAAATTTGGTAGAGAAAGATAGAGGATTGTCTACTGTAGGACAGTTCAGCTGCCAAATTTTAATTAGGAAGAGACAAATGTAAACCCAAAAGAAAATGCATGCCTTCACATAATCAAGATGATCTCAAAGTCAAGTCACAACCCTTCAAAATCCAACTTGGTTATGGATTGTACGGCGAAATTTGACGAACTTTGTTTTTTGAAGTTACTTGTGAGGTAATGGAGACAGAAACACAGGTAAGCTCCCATTTTAAGAATGTTCTCAAGGGAAAACATTCAGAAAGAGTTAACCATCCAAAGGTTATGACCTTAAAATGATTATCAGTTAGCTTTAGGAGTGAAAAAATTTGGAGATGTATTCTAACAAGTTACAGACAAATCAATATGGGGAATCTGGTGGCGAAGGTCCAACTAATGTTCATAAGCTAACAAATGCAACCTTCATATAAATAATAGTTTGAGAAGTACAGTGAGGCAGCATTGGAACTAAGTGTTTTAGATGCAATCAAAGAGGTCAATATGCCTAAGAATCCCTAAGAAGGGCCCTGAATATGGACAAGAAAGAAGGGCAGAAAGATTCAACGATGAAGCTTTGGATGATAGCGAAGTAAAAGTTGACAATGCTCTTAGTAGATGAGGATGATTGGAGAAGCTCCCTGTTAGAGAGTTTTATTATGTCTACAATATATCCCATTTTGGAACCTAACAATTATTTTTATAGAGATTTTTAGTTCATATAGTATATATCCCATTTTGGAAACTAGCAATTAGTTTCTATTATAGCACTATCAAGAGTAGATGTGCTAAACCTAATAAAGTTATATCATTCTAATCACACCCTCTCTAAGTGAGATGTACATAACAACGATCAATGTTGATTCTCATCAAGCTAAGGAGAATGATAGGGAATCTGAATTAGCTTAGGTATTAACTTATCTTATTTAGACAGCTTTCTTTCAGTTTTGTTTATTAAAAGAAAAACTAGAATAGGTTCATTTGAGTCCTTGTTTGATTAGGATTCAACATCTATTAGGGTAAGATAAAAAGTCAATATTTACGAATTAAGTTGGCATAATTTCTATTATATGTTGAGCATTTCAATTTGTGAATGACATAAGAGAGAGATTTCTCAATTCTGAATGGCAATTTGGAAGTGTGATGCTTTCTCTTAAAAGTGACTATTAGACCTAGGTGTTATTCTTAAAACCTTAGGAATGATTTCTAGAATATACTAATGAAAAAATAATTATCATCAGACACATTTATATCAAATAGTTTTGACATCTAATATAGTCATTCTGGATTACTACATGTAAGAGATAAGTAATATAAGGCCCAAAACATTATTCCACCATTAAAAAAGCAATTCCCTGATGTTGAAGCCAATTTAACCAATATTGAGTTCCTTACGAACCAGATAACTTGCAAGCATACCATATACTAAAAGCAAATCCAGATACAATAAGCTCAGCTATTAGTTGGCAACGCCGTTAATTTATCAACTACCATCATAGAAAAGGCCAATCACCATCAATACCTTCAAAGTTAACCACCTTACCATTGTTAATAAATCTTCTGGAAGCTTTAAGAAAGATTCATTAAACCTTCCAAGCACTGGAACGGGTGCCTCTACAAGATTTACCACCTAAATATACATGGAATTGCAGATTATCATATTTTCCCTTCAACACATCTCAAAAAAGAGAATCACCTACCTCATCTATCAAGCTATCCTTTATAAGGATTTGGCCATTGACACTTTTAGCTAATGCATTTGACTCCTCTAAGATCCTTTTATTTCGATCCTGTAGGCAGATAACTTTTGTTTAATTCAATACAACAGAAAACACAGCCAAAAATCATTGAAGAAGAATTGTGGGGACGAGTTGTTTAATTAAAAATTTGTGAGAGAAGAAAAACAAAGAATAACACAGTCAAAGGGCAGGACACTAAACCAAACTATGGTACCTCGGTTTTGATGAGTATTCCAGCTTTCCTTATTAGTTCTGTATAAGTTTCTGCACTTTCAACCTGTTAAAATGTACTGTATAAGCTTCTGCACTTTCAACCTGTTAAAATGTGTTTTTCTGACACTTGAATAATAAAGAAATAGCAACTTAAAACCTATTGGCAGATACAATTAGCATATTAAAGAAAGCTCATTGTAGTTACTGCTTAAAATTATCCAACAGAAACAAATTTGCAAAATTCATTCGCATGCCAGAGATCACCACAGGAGCACATTAGATGTGTACATAGATATCAACTAGTTACCAGAAAAGAAGAGCTTGAACCAAAGTCCAACAACTCTACACCTGGTAAGGCAATGTGGAAATGCCTCTTAAAGGTCAACAAAATTGTTTCCGAAACAGAATTGCTTATACTATAGAGGCTGAGCCTTATATTTGAAATAATATAAAAATGCTCGCCAAGAGCACTGTTAACTCAAGAAAATTTTTGGATGTGCGAGAATAAGTTTTATTGATTTTCAAACAAGAAGTGAGAGGAGATTTCAAGTTCAATGTTGTTATATAGCATTATTTTGCCTCTTATGTCTTACATTGGAAGCTAACAAGTATCAGGTATGACTATATTACCATAAATAGATAGGGGTGTAATTTAACTATTACACTAGTCTACTCACATTTCTTTTAATCTTCTAAATGGTATTAGGGCCTTTCATATGAAAATTTTTTTAATATGATTTTCACACAAAAAAAGGAAAGAAAAAGGTATACACATGAACAGTAACTCATGATTCAGGAAATAGAGATGGTTACCAGTGCTTTGCGAACTACTATGTATAAAAAGTGGTCTTTTATGCACGGTTGAGGGACATGGATACTGACAAGAGTTCAATGCTGTTTTGGGTGTTTATTTGCTGCCACATTTGGTTTGATGATCTCTGCAGATTGATTATGTTGGTTACATGTTGCCTTTTTGGAGAAAAATTGTGAGTGAGTGTATGTGCTTGATTGTGCAGTGATATTTATTCACCAGTAACAGATGTCGTGATGGCAGAAATGGTGGGTAGATGGAAGATTTCTCACATTAAATGCAGTTATTAGAGAGTGCATGGTAAACCATTCCCCCTCTCTAAATTTTCACCGTTGGTGACAGCTATTAAAGGGTACAAAGGAGTGAAGAAGGTCATTGTGATTATCGAGGCAGGCATCTTCTTCACCCACCAATACTCGGGTTCAGAAAGTTCACACCCTACATGCCATATTTTTTCCATACTTTGATAGTTCATTGATTTCAGAGACTTCGATCATATATAATTGAACATTAGCTCCTTATCCTCTCTATCCTTCTCTACAAACCTTAGCTAACGGTTTATGTGCATCAGCCAAAAGGAATTAAGATGGCCTAACCCACTCCATATTATCTACCCTTCAGATTCAAAATTCATTTAATTTGATTTCAGTTAGTAAAATTTCCCAACCAGCTTAACTGCTAGTCCCTTTTGTCTCTTGCCTCAGGCTGACTGTTTGTTTCTCTTGCTGCAACTATGCACTAGTCTTTGTATCATTTCAATGTCAAGAACATCTTCCTTCATGTTGAATTGCATTAAAAAAATACTTTTTGGAGAAACCACAAGGTCGTGTTGCTCAAAGGGAGTGTAAGCTAGTGTAAACTTAAAAATCATAGTAGGGATTAACACAATTGTGATGTAGGACAATATAAGAGATATCAAACTAGTAGTAAGAACTCAAAAACACATATAAAATCTGGCTGCTGGAATTTCAGGCTTGGAATACCCATTTAGGTTGTTGGAATTTCAGGCTTGATATGGCTGGAGCTTTAGGCTTGGTATAGCTAGAATTGTAGGTTTTTGGTTACTGGAAATAGAGGCTAGAGATGCTGAAAATTTAATGAAGAAACAAGAATGGAAGGTAAGGAACTAAGAACCACTCCTAGAGTTTAAGAATCACTCTTAGAGGAAAGCATACACCTTCCAGTTGAAAACTCAAATTTTTAGATAAAAGTTTAGGTTTTGTGTAATTGAAGGACTGGGTACACGTATACATAAAGAAGTAATTGGAACCCTTATTCTAGGAGTAAAAGGACTCCCAACTAAATATCCAAAATAGATTTAAATCCTAATATAATAAAGCTTCTTTATTCTTAAATAAGTTTAACTCCTAAATCATTATGTCAATATATCTAATTTATTATTACTTCCTATCTAATAAAGAAAACCTAGCATAAAGTAAATTTTACCCTTTGTTGCCCTTACTGTCACCTCAATCCCCACTCTTTATCCCAACAAATTAAAGCTTGTGATTGAGTGATTTTCCCTCTTTTATTTCTCTTATAAACTCCAAGCATTTCTTGCATCAAATTGTCAACGTGATTTGATGCAATTGCTCTTATGGTGATCATTCAGTCATTTATAGACAATATAAAGCAAGCAGAATGATGTTTATAGTGCTGAAATAGGTATTACAAATAATGATTCTGTAGGTATCGAGGCCTTCAAGAGCTTTTTTTTTTTTTACAAGCAATTTCAAACTAATGACTTAGGGAAGTTAAAGTAAGTTCTGGTATAGAGGTAGCCAATCCAAAAAAGGCACACTGTTGTCAAAATGCTAACGTCCTGGATACATTAATCTGGAGAAATATGTCGGTTCCAAAATCTCTGATACTCCTATGTATTAAGGGCACCAATCGAACAGGATGTGTTTGAGAATGGAGCACAAGTATAGGAGAGTAGTAGGGAATTTGAATTATTTGGGGTGATTAATCCTAAAAATGTATTTAAGGTGAGTGTAGCAAGCAAGTTAATGTAGAGAGCCCCGATAAATTGAAGACTTAATCACAGTTGTCAGCATTTTAAGCTAGCTTGAGTATTTGATATCTAAATAACAAGCATGTCGGTAAATAGGAATTCCCAAATGTTGATTATGCAGTTATACGTACTTATGTATCAAATATTCACAACCAGTAAATGCACTTTTGTTGGGGGGAACATGTTCTCTTGGAAGGATAAGGAGCAATTGTAACGTGAAGACTGAGTATTGAATCCAAGTATGAAGCTGTGTCATGAACAAAATGTGAATCAATGTATATCCATCAGTTACTTATAAAACTTGGAGTGGTCACTACTAACAAACTTATGCATCCATGGAGTGACAATCAAGTTGAAATTTAGGTACTTGAAATCCTACATTTTGCAAGTGTACTGAACTTATTAAGGTGGATTGCCTATTTCTAGGAGAAAAGCTTCAAAATGGTCACATTATATGCCGTAATGTGAAGACTAGAGCAGCTCGCACGCATATTTACCACAGCTTTGACAAGACCTTGGATGAGAATTCTTTGCAACAGGCTAATATTTATACTCCAAATTAAGGGACATATTGTTCGTAAATTAGGGAAGTTGATATTTAGTAAATAATTATCCCAATAAAATAGGAAGATCTAATCCTAGATTCAGGATAAGATAAAATTGGCACCTAACTAGTAAGGGTGCTGCAGATTATTAGAGATTCTGGGTATTATGGCTGTAGTTTTCCTATTTAAGATGCGTCAGTCAAGAGATAAATGCAGAGTATAAGAAAAAGGAACTTAAGTTCTGGTTTTCTATCTAGCTCCATCAAAATGGTATCAAAGTAGTAAGATTCGTTTATGAATTTCAAGGCAGCCATGGTTGATTCAGGTTCGACTTTTTCGAATGTGATAGAACTCTTAGTAACTGAGAGATTTTCTCTTAATATTATTTATGAGTAACTTGAATTCTGTCAAGTTACAAGGTAATTTGCAGACAACTTCGAGAGTGCTGCTCTCTCCTAGCCTAAGTCTCACCAGAATCTTCTTAGAAAAAACATGCTCCCTCCCCTTCCCAATCATTCCATTATCTATTCTTTCCTGCTACTTACATCCATACTGTAACTAACTCACCCCTCACACCCTCTCTCATGCACCTCATCTAACTACCTGCCCCTACCCGTAACAGAATGGAGTAACTTTACTCGGTTACCCCTTTCCTTGCCCTTCTAGAGTAGACTTGCATAATAGGAGGTCTAACAAAATGACAGTAGCAGTGCGACTTCAATAGGAGGAAGTAGCACGTCTGCACCAATTTCTATGTTGGAAACTTTCTCTAGATTACCATTCACAGATTGAATGGCAAAAAACTACCTCAAATGGTCCCAATCCATGCGTTTGGTGATTGACAGCAAGGAGAAGCTCAAATATTTAAAGGTTGAGGTTAAACAACCAGCTGTAAACAACCTTCAATATCGCCAGTGGCATTCAAAAAACTCAATGGTTAGTGCATGGTTAATCAATTCTATGGAACCAGCAATTGGAAAACCCTTCATGTTCTTGCCAACAGCTCAAGATGTATGGGAAGCAATTAGGGAAACATATTCAAATCTGGACAACCACTAACAATTATTCGAATTTTGGTGTTTTCGATAGGCTAATGAAACTTGTCTGTACGGTTGCAACTTTACCATGTCCCCCACATTAAATTCCAAGTCTCTATGCTTTGAATCATATACACTTTTCATTTTCAACTGGGCATGTGACAAATTCCTCCAAAGAACTTGCAACATCTCATCCCTCTCCTTTAAGGCATGATCTACAACTTCC
Source organism: Erythroxylum williamsii (assembly GCA_027564335.1). Lineage (NCBI taxonomy): Eukaryota > Viridiplantae > Streptophyta > Magnoliopsida > Malpighiales > Erythroxylaceae > Erythroxylum > Erythroxylum williamsii. Next base: position 44,087,337 of record JANITW010000006.1, read on the forward strand.
AATTTAGCCAAACCAGGAAAGTAACCCAAAAGCTTTGGAGGGGGCCTGTCATAAACTACTTCAAAAAGGGTTGCCTTAAGTGCAATGTGGTTGCTAGTGTTATACATACTCAACCCAAGCCAACCAATTTGCCCACGTACTATGCTATGAGCTAGTAAAACAACGGAGATAGACTTCCACCACCCTATTTACCACTTCAGTTTGCCCATTCGAATGTGGATGATAAACTGAACTAAAACACAGTTTTGTGCTAAAGAGGCGAAACAACTCAGTCCAAAAGGCACTTGTGAAAGTCACATTTCTATCACTAACCTTTATTACATGCAGACCATGCACTTCGACCACATTATCAAAGAAAACTTTGGCTACAATTACAGCTGTATAAGGATGAGGAATTGCTATTAAGTGGCAGTATTTAGATAAGTGATCAACTACAACCAGAATAACATTTTTTCCATAGGAACGGGGCAAGCCCTCAATAAAATCTAGTGACACATCCGCCCATATTTGTGACGACATAGGTAAAGGTTGTAATAAACCTACAAGGTGAAGATTTTGTACCTTGTGTCATTGGCAAACGCCAGATGCTTTGATGAAGTTTCTGAGGTCATTTTGAAACTCTACCCTTAAACATAAGCAACCTGTTCTTGATAGACCATTGTTCGCCCACACTTTCTTCTTAGACGCCATAGATAAGTTGCTGGATGTCATCCGAATTTTGCTGTTCACTACGAATTGTATCAAAGATAGTGGTCAGAGGCAAGGAAACAGCCATGATTGCCATTTGTTCAACGTCCCTCTGTGATAATGCATCAAACACAATGTTAGCATTACCGGCTTTGTACTCCAATGAGAGATTATACCCCAAAATTTTGCTCAACCAATGTTGTTGAGGTGGGTTGAGAAGCCGTTGTTCAAGTAAGAACTTTAGGCTATAGTGATCTGTTTTCACCAGGAAATGCCTTCCCCACAAATAAGATCTCGAATGTCGGATTGCCTGCACTAACCTGATAAGTTCCTTCTTATAAACTGGTAGGCTGCTATGCCTCTCCGCCAACCCACAACTGAAAAAAGCCACGGGATGTAACTCTTGTAATAACACAGCCCCAATTCCTGAGTCACAAGCATCATATTCTACCACAAATTCTTTAGAGAAATCTGGAATTGCTAGGACTGGAGTAGTAGTCATGGCCGATTTCAGTTTATTGAAAGCTTCAGTAGCATCTTCTGTCCAAGTGAACGAGTTTTTCCAGAGCATTTTTGTCAATGGGGCCGCTAGGACTCCATAATTAAACACAAAATTCCTGTAATAACCCGTCAGTCCCAAAATCCCCGCGAAGGCCTTTGATTGTAATTGGCTTCCGCCATTCTAAAATAGTTGAAGTTTTTGAAGGATCAACCTTGACGCCATCTCCAAATATCACATGGCCCAAATAAGAAATTTGATGTTGCCCAAATGAGCACTTAGACTTCTTAAGATATAAACGGTTCTCTTGTAGTGAATAGAGAACAAGCCTTAAATGATTCACATGGTCAACCTTAGTATGGTTGTATACCAAAATATCGTCAAAGAAGACCTGCACAAATTTACGAAGATATGGTGAAAATACCTCGTTCATGAGAGCTGGAAAGGTGGATTGCGCATTCGTTAAGCCAAATGCCATCACCAAGAACTCGAAATGGCCATGATGAGTTCGAAAAGCCATCTTTTCTACATCCGGTTCCCACATCAATACTTGGTGATACCCAAAAGCAAGATCTAATTTTGTCAAATACCTCGCTCCATGAAGTTCTTCCAAAAGTTCATCAATCACCGGAATTGGGAACTTGTCTTTGATCGTCTTTTTATTCAACTCACGGTAGTCAACACAAATCCTCCACGAGCCGTTGGCCTTGGGTACCAAAATCACCGGAGATGAGTAACGAGAATTGCTGTCTAATAATTCCCCATTGTAACATTTTATTGCACCAATTCTCAATTTCATCTTTTTGTGCATGTGGGTAGCAATATGGTCTAACCACAACTGGTTTTGTCTCCGGTTCCAAAGGAATCTGGTGGTCACAGCGACGAGGCGACAGCAACCCATGTGGTTCGTGGAAGACCTTATCAAACTCTGAAAGAAGGCTTTGTATTTGTTATTCATTTTCTGCAAACTGTTAGTAGTGTGCCCTAGGCCAATGAACATTTGTGATTCATGTATTAACATTATGATTTGTTAATAATATATTAT
>JANITW010000006.1:44089667-44111117 GCA_027564335.1 Erythroxylum williamsii
ATTTATTGGGCTAGATTTAATTAAGTTGTCGGGCTTTTATTATATATGATATAATGGGCCGAAACTTAATAGGGCCTGAATGAGATTAGGGTTTCTCTATAAATAGAGAAGCTTAGGTCTCATTAGGTTAACGACACAATTGTCAGGAAACCCTAGCCGCCATCCAAGAGAAAGATCGTGCGGCGTTCAGAAAGGTTTTCAGGACGTGCTAGCACACTACAGCCGCAGCCCGGATCGTGCATGCTCGTGTGGATACCGGTAGAGGACATTCGTATTTTGCAGTGTCTTGGAATCCGAAAAAGAACAATCCACCCACGAAAATAAGGTATTTTTCGTTAATCCTCGTGTTTTTCGATTATATGTGATTTTTGTATGGTCTTTTTCGCGGCGTATTGAGAATACTCGGACCATACGCGATCCAACACAAACAAGGGGAGTGTCCTCATTTCAATTGGATCAGGTGGGCTTTCATCTTTAATTCCTCTCAAGGTAATGGGCAGACCCTTTAAGTTAAAAGACATCCACAATTCATCAAAGTCCCATAAAATTGACCCAAGCGTTTTGAACCAAGTAACCCCAAGGACCAAATCCACTCCACTGAGATTAATAACCCAGGGATTCATCTTCACCATGATTGCATCAAACAGTAGGGCTACATCTTTACAACTCCCTAAGCAATCTATAATTTGACCTCCTGCCACTTTCGCCTTCACACCCCGAGTAAGTTTCACATTCAAACCACACCTTTTCAACAACAATGAATCAATGAATGTATGTGTAATCCCAGAATCTACCAACGCTATTATTGTTTTCCCATTCACCTTCCCTTCAATTTTCATGACTTGTGAACCATTCACTCCTGTGATGGCATTAATTGAAATTCTGGGATGCTCTTTCTAACTACTTCCTGGATTAATTTATCATCATCTTCCTCCTCCGAAATTTCAATCCAGAAGAGATGTTTGCATTGACGGCCCTGGAACAAACAATTCATCGCAATTGAAATAAAGCCCTTTTTTCCTTCGTTCTTTCATTTCTATCGACAACAACCGTCTAATGCTGCGACTTTTTGCAATTGGTGTCGTGGACGTTTCCGGTAATTTCATTCACAAAGGCTCAAAATTTTAGGGACTTGACTCCGGCATTCATATAGTCGTGCAAGGCTCATAGAAGACAATAACTCCTGAGGACATTTAAGTTCGACGTCGATAGAGATGGTGTCCTTCAAACCGCTAATGCAAATTTCGACTTTTTGATCTTGAGTTAGTGGATTCAACCACTGTACCTGTTTGTTTGAGTTTGGATAATTCGCCCAAGTTTTAACTATAAATAGGAGGCCCAAATCTCAAATTGCACTGTCATTTAAATTCCTCCCACGACAGATTTGGAATATCCTCTTCCAATTGCATGTACCACATTTGTGCATCACCCTTCATATGGAAAGAGGTAAGCTCCAATTTCTCGTTTTTTTGTGTACCCTAGTACCCGAAAAAATACTCACACCTGTTGAGCCAACCTAAGGGGTCCCCATTGTTGTCGTACTTGGGGAAATTCAAGTTGGCAGCTTTTGTCTGACCTTCGTCGTGTCTTCTGTTCTGTGATGTTCCTCCTCCTTCCTGTGGTCTTTCACAATGGTTGTGCTCGCCCATCCCTGAACCTTACAATTTCGATGCTGCTATTTCCTTCGAAAGTTCCTCAATTCTGACATCTCATGTCTTATTCGCCTCCCTTTCGTCTTGCAACAGCTTGAGAAGTTGATCTAATTGTTTCTAAACGGACTCCCCCATAACCCTGGAATCTGATACCAATATGTTAGAGTTGAATCTAGTTATGGGTTTGAGTTGAGGATCAATTGTGTGTTTCTTGTGTTTACCAATTTTGTACCAGTTCAAAAGGGAACCAGAGAACCTAATTTTGAGTGAAACTCAAGTTTGATATTTTACTGAATAACCATAACGTCTGTACAATGATGGCTTCAAATAGCCTTAGGGAAATAACCAACTCCTAGAAGTCAGGACACATGTATCCAAGACCCCACTACTAACTTAAAAATAGGAAACTGAATTTGACAAGTTCACAATACAATGGAGATAAAATAGCTACATTAAATTTAAATAATGCTGCTTAGTTGGATGCCACGTTGGACTGTCCTCTGAACCTGCCATGTCGATATCTCTGATAATGTTTATAGAGCTTTGGCCTCGTAACAGAAGGCAAGACCAACAAACTTGTTCCAATTCTATTTCAGTTTCTAGTAATAATGAAGTTCTGTTATGGCATTATTGACTAAGCCATCCAAGTTTTCACTATTTAAAGCAGTTGTTTCCAAAGTTATTCATAAATAAAAATCCTTCAATGTTTCAGTATAAATCTAGTGAATTAGCAAAACATCACCGTGTGGTTTTTCGACCACAACCTTGCAAAACGTCACAAGCACTTATCCATTGTGATGCTTAGGGGCCTTCCAGAGTTGCTACAATGTCCAAGAAATGTTGGTTTATAACATTTAATAATAATCATACTATGGTCACTTGGGTCCTCCTCTTAAAAGAAAAATATGATGCTAAAAGAGTCTTCAAAAACTTTTATAACATGATTCAAACATAATTTCAAAGTAAGATTAAAATATTTCAAAGTGATAATGAGAAAGAATTCTTCAACAATATGTTGGGAAATTTTTTTGCTAAGAGAGGAATAGTTGATCAAAGCTCGTGTAATAATACACTACAACATAATGGGGTGGTTGAGAGAGAAAACAAATACTTGCTTAAAATGGCTAGAGCTTTGAGCTTTCAAACTAAGGTTCTTAAATATCTTAAGGGGAAGTAGTTCTAACAACCTAAACAGATTACCTACACAAATTTTTAACTACAAACACTAATTCAATTTTTTACTAAATGTTTTCCAACTACTAGACTCATAGCAGACATTCCCCAAAAATGTTTGGTAGCTTGTCTTTTGTACATAATCATGATCACAAACTTTCAAAACTAGATGAAATGCATATTTAGGTTATCCCACTAATCACAGGGGGTACAAATGTTATCCAATTTCAAAAAGGATGTTTGTGCCTATGGATGTTACTTTTTTTGATACTTCATACTACAATAACCACCATCTTCAGGGGGAGAATAATATCAGTTAAGATGGGTTCTTAGATGGTTCAAATCTTGAGTTTGTTTAGAGTGATACCTTTCATGATCAATCATGAAAAGATAACAAAAAAAATGAAATTATTAGAAGCAAATGAAGTGAATATTGAAAATGGTGGATCTTTTAATGAACAACCTGTGACAATGCCATCACAAGATGATAATACTGGAAACATAGAGAAGTATGAGAAACGGTAGAAAGGTCTTGTATATTCAAAGGAACACCTAGCACAAAAACAAAAGGCCACCATTCCACATCATCAAACATCTAAAGAAAGGTTAGATCAAGAAAATCATGATATTTCCATAAATGTTCATGTTCTTGAAAGCATTCCCATAAGTGATTCTGAGCTAAATTCTTTTTGTCAAATTAATATCCCTATAGCTCTTAGGAAACATTTTAGATCTTGTACACAACATCCTCTCTCAAACTTTGTGTCTTACAAAAATATCACTCACGTATTATACCTTTATTTCACAAGTGTCTAGTATCCCTATTACTAACAATATTCAGGATGCTCTAATAGTTCCTAAGTGGAAAGAAGTTGCTCTCGAAAAGATGAAAGCCTTGGAAAAGAATTCAACATGGGAAGAAGTTGATCTACCAGATGGGAAAAGCTTGTTGGATGTAAAAGGGCGTTTGCTCTAAAATTCAATTTTGATGGATCCTTAAAGAGGCACAAGGCTTGGCTAGTTGCTAAAGACTTTACCCAGACATATAGCGTAGACTATTCTGAGACCTTTTCACTAGTGGCAAAGTTAAACACAATTTGAGTCCTCCTTTTAGTTGCTGCTAATCTTGATTGACTTATAAATTAGTTAGATGTAAAGAATGCTTTCTTGAATGGAGATCTGAAAGAAGTACATATGGAGCCTCCCCCTGCCTTCTCTGAAAAGTTTGCAACCAAGGTATGCAAATTAAAAAAATCCTTTTATTTTAAGCAGTCTCCCAAAGCCTAGTTTGAAATATTCACAAAGTTTGTTAAAGGTCAAGGTTATGGTCAAGGACAATCTAATCACACCTTATTCACTAAGAGATCGACCAAGACAAAATCTCAGTTCTAATTGTCTATGTGGATGATATAGTTTTGAGTGGAAAAAATACAGAAGAAAAGAGGAAACTTAAGCTAAATCTAGCCAAGGCGTTGAAATTAAGGACTTAGGCCAGCTAAGATATTTTCTTGGAATGGAAGCAGCAAGATCAAAAAAGGGAATTGTAGTCTCATAACGGAAGTATATTTTAAATATCTTAAATAAAAATGGAACGAGTGGATGCAAGCCTTCAAACACTCCAGTAGAGTTCAATGCCAAACTTGGAGATGTTAAAGATCAATAGATACAGAGAGGTACTAGAGATTGATGGGGCAACTAATCTACTTGTCTTATATACGGCCTAATATTGCCTTTGTTGTAAGTATGTTTAGTCAATTTATGCATTCCTCAAGTGAGGAGCATCTTCATGTTGTGTACAAAATCCTTCAATATTTAAAGGGCACTCTAAGAAAAGGTCTTTTTTCATAAAAGAAAGTAGTAGCGGAGGTCTATATTGGTGCAGACTGGGCAAGATCAACTACTGATAGGAGATCAACTTCTGGGTATTGTACATTCCTTTGGGGCAACTTAGTTATATGGAGATGTAAGAAAAAGGGTGTAGTTGCTAAGTGTAGTGTGGAAGCAGAATTTAGATCAATGGCTCAAGGTGTATGTGAAGTTCTTTGGCTACAACGAGTTTTAGAAGATCTTCAAAGTCCAATGAGCTTTCCTAAGAGATTGTGATGTGATAATAAGGCAGCTATCAGTATTGCCCACAATCTAGTTCTTTGTAACATGACAAAACACATTGAACTTGATAAACACTTCATTAAAGAAAAACTTGAAGCAGGAATAATATGTACCCCATTTATTACAACCATGCAACAAGTCACAAACGCAATTACTAAAGGATTGTTAAGGAAACCATTTGAACTAATAGACATCTTTGCACCAACTTGAGGGGGAGTGTTGGTAAATTGGGGAAGTTGATATTAGTACATAATGATCCAACAAAATAGGAATATTTAATCTTAGATTCAAGATAACATAAATCAGCACCTAAGTAGTTAGGGTGCTACAAATTATTAGAGTTTCTAAGCATTATGAATGTTTTTTTTTTCCAGTTAAGACTTACCAATCAAGAGATAAATGTAGAGAATAAATTCTATCTAGTTTTGTCAACACATATTCAACCCACTATTTCATATTAGAAACAAGATATTTTTTTTATTGAAGTACTATTATAAATAGATGGGCATGAAACCTACTTAGGTTTAAACCTTCTAGTCACTTTGTCAGTCTTCTAAACATGTCAATCATAGAGACTATCAGATTGGAGTATAACATTGATTCCAAAGCTAGAGTGAACTAAGCTAAAATTCAAGTGGTCAATTAAGTATACCTGAACAGTTACTGAAGGAGTATTTCGAAGTCCACAAGATAGATTTCCACTACATTAACAAAAAAGATTATATTAAGTTGGAGGGTATTGAAAATCACTCTTGGTAACAATATGGAATGTGTTCTATAAGAATCAGGCACACAAAAATAACATGCAAATAAACATGGAACTTTTTGTAGGAGCCTTGGCTATAGGTGTTACTTCAGTATCTTTCCACCAAAAGAATTAAGATGTATTTTGACCAAAATGCTAAAGCAAATATTAGAAATTGAAAATAATCTTATAGTTGTGGGGTTAGTTGTGCATGTAATGTTAACCAACTCTCTTCCTCACTACATATTATGTGGAAGATTGCAACTGTTGATATAGTTAAATGCAACTATTACAACCAAAAATGAGCGTTGTTGGAGTCACACTGGTTGAAACTCTAGCAATAACTAAAAAGAAACTACTTAACCAATTATGATTAAGTTCTTGACATAGTTGAACAGACTTCAAAGCAATGGAAGAAAACATAACCCAAAAAATGAAAACATAATTAATCGTTAGTCCCACTTGAATCGGTTAAATCTAACATGCCAGCTACAAGTTTCCACCACATTAACAAATCCTAAAAACTAGAAAACAAAGATAGGACAAATAAAAGCTTTCAGCTGCAAGGCTGCATTATTAAAGTAAGCCATTAATTAATGTAAAAGTTTTTGACCACTTGCATAGACTACAAAAAGTGCTGCACAATAATGAGCTTGAAAAAATTATCCTTGACTTTCAATCATCAGCTTAGGTCCGACAATGGTATATGCCATGCGAACCAGGAGGTACGTGCATAAGACCACAAGTTCGGTTTGAAAACATAATGAAAACACCTTTACAATGATAGATCTCCACAATTTATGTATCAGAAGAAAAAGAAGGAAAAAGGCCCAAGCAATCTAGGATCCAACCCAACGAAATAATCAACAAAAAATTTATTTGTGTTGGTTATGTTGTTTTTGCATTTTAGTACCACTGATATCATTACCTAATAAGGTGGTAGTAGTTAATTATTCTATTTTCATGAGTATTTATATTTGTGACAAAGGAAGAGAGAAGGATGATGATTGTTATTGTGTGAAATGGATTACCTGAGTTCTTAAGGAGATGATCTCGAATAGCTATCAGTTTTTCTGCCATTTCCACCAATATACATTTTCTCTCTCTTTTCCTCCAATTCTTCTTCACACTTTTTGTTTCTTTTAGTTTTCCCATTGGTGCCCAAAAAGTCTAATCCTGCTTAGCTAATACCCAGCACCAAAATGCGATCACAATTGGAACAAGTTAAGAATGAGATTAAGAATTTATTTGCTCTATAGAAGGAAGTGGCAGATTTGTCCACCTCCATGGCCGCTATGGCTTAATGGATGGAAGAGATTTTCATCAATCTATTGAAACAACAAGAAGTAGGAATGAGCAACCAAGGAGAGATAAGTATTATTCAGATAGGGGTGTTTTTATGGCCTCCAAGGCTGACACTACACCTAGGATGTGTGAAACCACTAGAGAAGCGAAATTGTGGGAAAAAAGACAAGTTCCCCTGGAAATTGGAACTTCCAATCATTAGGGGTTCTGACCCAAATTTATGGATTTTTATGTGGAGAGGTATTTTTCACTGAATCGATTATTTGAGGTTAAGAAGTTTGAGGTAGTTGGACTATGTTTTGTAGAAGCAGAAGTGTGGTTGAGTTTAGAGGAAACAGAAACCACGTTTACATCTTGGGAACAACTAAAAACACAAATGGACAAAGGTCTTTTAGGTCAAAGGAGGGGTCCTTGTTGCAGCACTTCTTTGTGGTCCCACAAACAAGGATGGTGGCAGAATATCAAGCTTAATTTGAGGTACTGCCACTTCGGTCGATCAAATAGAAGAAGGGGCTATGATTGTCATTTTCATCGATGGGATAGTAGCAGGAATGGCATTGGGTTGCATTGAGCTTGGGCCAAGTGGCACGAAAAGTTTTGTAAGGGCCCAAACCGACCCGAGAACCATAATTCAAGACCAAGCCCGAGCCCATTTGAGTCTAGGCCAAGTCTAATCGTTTTCTTTTTTAATTTAATTTAATGTTATTATGAAACGAGCAAAGCGACATTATTTATATTTAGTATATTCGAGTTTAAAGTTGGGTCGTGCCATAGAGCACGAGTCCAAATTCGAGACCATGCCCAACCCAAAGCCCTTAAAATTAAGAAAAAAGGTTCAAGATTAACTCAAAACTCGGTCAATTTGCGTCGAGCCTATTGACTTCGACTTAGGCCAAGCCCAAGCACTAATGTCATTCCTAGCTAGTGGAGCACATTGGAGCTGAACTTCTTATATTGAATCCAAAAGGGCTCAAGGAAATCGTCCAAATTGTAACCCATATAGAAAAGGAGAACCAACTCAATCAATAAACTTGCAACAGAAGAGCTCCCTCCAAATCCAAACTAACCAGAAACAAAGGCCATGTCTTGGACTTCTTACAAAAACCCAATTCCACATACCCCAATTAACCCACATAAGCCATTGACCCAAATGAGGTCATTCAGCTCCCACAACTCCACCACCTACTCTAACAACTGAAATATACCTACCTTTAGTATAACAAAATCAAGCAAAACCGCGAGAAAACCATCCACAACTATCATTTCCAAAAAATTCAAGAAATTATCAACAACTAAGGCTCAGGCCTGTAGAGAAAAGGGGTTATGCTATCATTGAAATGAAAAGTGAAACATCAATCGTCGGTGTAAAGTGTACTCGTTGTGAGTGATGATTAGGCAGATGGAGGTCAGTCTAGGGGAGGCGTAGTGAAAAGTGAAATTGAAGGGGTGAGCTATCTTTAAATTCAATAGTCGACTTATCGAAACCAAAGACTTCAAGGCAGCATAAATGGAGCAGAGGTCGTGGTTCTCATTGATTGTGGCGTAACCCACAATTTCATCTCTCAAGAGTTGATAGAGAAGTTAAAGACACCAATCTTAAAAACCTCCAATTATGGTGTGATCATAGGAAACATTAATTAGATGAAGCAAAGGGAGGTATGTAAAGGCGTCATATTACAAATGCAAGGTTTGACGATTGAGGAGGATTATCTACTTCTCATAATGAGGAGCTTGAATGTGATTTTGGTTCTGAAGTGGCTAGCTACCCTGGGGTAACTCATGATGATTGGAAGCATCTCACTATGTTCTTTGAATTAGGTGGCAGGTAAGTGATTTTGCAAGGTGATCAAAGTCTTAGCTAGGCCTTAGTATCCTTGAAATCTATAGTTAAAGCTACTCAATAAGAGGGAGAAGTAATCGTCATTGAGTTCTTAACTTTGGAAGTCTAGGAAACACATGAAAACAAAGTGAATCCAATAGTAAAAGCGTTGCTAGCTAAGTGCAAAGATGTCTTTGAAACTCCTACCACCCGAGCGTGGGTATAATCATTCAATAGTACTTAAGAAAGGAACGAAGTCCATAGACGTGCATCCCTACCATTGCCCACACATTTTAAAAAATGAAATTGAGAAATTAGTAGCTGAAATGTTGGAGGTAGGAATCATATACCCTAGCACCACCCCTTTCTCCAGTCAAGCATTGCTAGTGAAGAAGGATGAGAGTTAAGAGGTGTTGCATCAACTATAAGGTGCTTAACAAGGCCACAAATCATTCACTATCGACACGTTGCTTGATGTACTACATAGGGCCAAACTCTTCACAAAGCTAGACCTTAAATGAAGGTATCACCAAATTTGAGTACAACCTCAAGATGTTCCTAAAACAACATTTTGCACCCATTAAGGACATTATGAGTTCCTTATAATGTCGTTTGGTTTGACCAATGCCCCAACGACTTTCCAAGCTCTTACAAACTTAATTTTTAAGGGGCTATTATGGAGGTATGTGCTAATTTTCTTCGACAATATCTTGATTTATATCTCCTCCCTTTCTAAGCATTTATTGTATTGACACAAGGTTTTGACTATCCTCCACCACCACAAGCTCTTTGTCAATTTGAGGAAATGTTTTTACTATAATAAACTTGCGAATTAAGGCTATATGATTTCAGAAAAGCAGTGATGGTTGATCAAGAGAAAATTTGGGAAATAGAAGAGCGGCATTTGCCCCAAAATCAAAAGGAGTTATGAGGTTTTATAGGCCTTATAGGATATTATCAAAGGTTCTTCAAAAACTATGGTAAAATTGTTGTTCCCTTAGCCTAGCTACTCAAGAAAGAGGGATTTGTATAGGGGTAGCAGCCTACTGAGGCTGTATAGTGCTTGAAAGACATCATAAAGGCAGTCCCTACTTTAGCACTACCAAGTTTTGACGAGGTTTTTGTTGTGGAGATAAACACTTCTAGACTTGTATTAAGAGTTGTTTAATCACAGAAGACAAGACCAATCACTTTTTTTAGCCAATCGTTGACAATATAAGCCCGATTTAAATCGATTTATGAGCAGGGGCTGATGTTCGTGGTCTTTGCCATTCAAAAATGGAGACATTATTTGCTTGGCAAGCACTTTGTGGTCAAGATCTATCAACAAAGCCTTCGATTTATGTTTGAACAACAGATGATAGCCCCAAAACATCAAAAACGGCTCAGCAAGTTAATGGGATCCAACTTTTAAATCCAATATAAGCCCTAAAAAGAAAATCAGGCTGCGAATGCTACCTCTAGCAGTGGAAGTTCATACCCTTTCAGTGCCTATGGTATTGGATTGGGAGCAACTTTCAAATAAAATGAAAAATGACCCCCAACTACAATAAATTGTATCTTCATTGTAATCGAATCCCAGCTCCAAACTTGGGTGGACTCTACACCAGGGGCAATTGCACTATAAGGGCAAGTTGGTGATTTCCAAAACTACCACAATAAAAAAAAGTTATTGCAGGAATTTCATTGTAGCCCCGTAGGGGGGCATGGGGGATTTTTGAAGACTTACTAATGCTTGACCAATAAGCTATCTTAAGAGGGGATGAAGACAAATGTTAAGCAGTTTGCGAGCATGCGACACCTACCAACAAAATAAGGACAATACCTGTAGGATTAATCCAACCTTTCCCAATGCTATTTGGGAAGACCTCTCTATGGATTTCTTTGAGAGATTGCCGAAATCACAAGGATACAACTTAATCTTGCTGGTGGTTGATAGGTTAAGTATTTATTCCTTTAAACATCATTATATAACAAAGAGGATAGCAGAAGAATTTGTTTTCTGTATTTTCAAGCTCCATAGGTTCCCTGCTTAATTGTTTCATAATGGGATGAGGTGCTTTTGAGACACTTCTGATCTGAATTGTTTAGGTTTCAACATACATCTCTAAAACCAAGCCTGGATATCATAAACAAAGTGGCAATCAAAGTGTAGCGGTGAATCAGAATTTAGAGGCTTACCTACTAATTTGTGAGATCCAGACCTAGTGAGTGGGTTAAGTGGCTTCCATTGGCTAAATATTGGTTTAACACGTCCTAATCATACTACCAATCATTGCACACCTTTCAAGTTGGTCTACAAGCATGACCCTCCCCCTTTAGTCCAATATAATCATGCTAATCCTCCTCCCAATTCTAATCTGCAAACATAGCAACTACAGTAAGATATTGTATTGGCCAAATTAAAGGACCATCTTCATGTCGTCTAGAATTCCATGAAATAGAGGACTGACTAACACCAAGGGGATGTTGAGTTTCAAGTAGGGGATATGGTTTATTTGAAACCCTGACCCTGTCGATTACAATCCTTGGCTAAAAGGAATAACAAAAATTATCCCCTTGGTATTTTGGTCCATATAAGGTATTGCAAAGGATAGGGAAGGTAGCTTATAAACTTGAAATCCCAAGTTCTACATCTATTCATCATGTCTTTCACGCGTCTCAACCTAAGAAGGCTATTGGGAATTTAGTTACTGCCTAACCTCTCTTGTCCAGACTGAGAATTTGGAGTGGGCGGTGGAGCCTGGGGACATTTTGGATACAAGTGTAGTTTCTACAAGGCTAGAAGCATCAATTTAATGGAAAATTTTACTTGAAAATTTACTTGATTTTGAAGCCATATGGGAACCAGTAGCTATGTTGCAAGAGCAATTCCCAGATTTCCACCTTGGGGACAAGGTGAATGTGAAAGGGGAGGGTAATGATAGACCTTTAGTGCAATTTATCTATCAAAGGAAAAGGAAGGAAAACAACCCAAGCAATCCAAGATCCAGCTCAATAAAATGATCAACGGAAAATTGATTTTTGTTGGTTATGTTGTTTTTGCATTCCAATACCATTACTTTGATAAGGGGGCAGTAGTTAGCTATTATTTTTTCATATCTATTTGTGACAAAGGAGGAGAGAGGGACAGTGATTGTTAGTTTGCAAAATGGCTTGACTAAGTCCTTGAGGAGAGGACATCATATCAAATAGCTATCAGTTTTTTGGTATTCTCCATTTCCACCAATATACATCTCCTGTCTCTTTTCCTCCAATTCTTTTCATACTTTTTTATTCCTTCACTTTTCTCGTTGGAGTTTATCACACAGATAGATTTTGCATATCATTATATAGGCCAAGCCAAGTCATACACGTTTGGCAAACAATTCCACAAAAGCAAGCGAGCAAGCAAAAGAAAGGAAGGGAGAGAGGTAGTACCTCAGCACTCCAGCAAAGACAAAAGGAATAATAACATCTCCGTGCAATGCCATAATCCACCGAATTGGTCTGCTGAACAACACCTACATCACGAAAATGAAACAAACAAGTGCCTCATCAAAACTAGAATTTCTCCTAGATAATAGAAAGTTTATTAGTAAACTTCCTAAAATAGTCACTAGTAAAAGGGTAAATAGAAAGAGCTCCAAATGGAGAAAGAATTACACCTGAGAGTTCCAGCGCATTGACTTTGGAAATGATATTTTACTGATGATATTGGGCAAATCTTCAGATAAAATCTAGCAAATAGGTGATACATTTAGCTAAATAGCGCACAGAAATGATCCTGAACAAAGGGAGTATTGTCAAAAAAAAATATCATCTTTTTGGTGTGATTTTCACCTTTCCAAAGGTCTTAATTTCTTTATAAATATTTCATATACTTGCTTCTCAAGAACCAATACCATTTACTAATTTTTAAGTTAAAAAGATGACATGTAAAACCTTGACTAGAAAAAAAGAAAAAGGATAAGCATCTCTACCTCCAAACTACACCGAGCAATCTCCATCACACGTGCATATACATATTCTGTTTTCCCTATGAAGAGAAGGGGAAAAACAAGAAAAACAGAAAAAATAGAACTCTTCAAGTATCATCATCACACTGATACTAATGCGAGCATGTTATACATATATAAATGAAAAAAATAAAGGCTACATTTAACTGGATCAAAAGTTTGCCAGTCCACACCATTGCAAGTAGCCATATCTTTCCAGTGAAATAAAGTGAGCACAAAACAAAACATGCCAACCTGATCCACCTTCTAATTTGCATTTGTTGCATGAATTTAACAAATTCATACAACACATGCAAATTAAAAGGATGGAATGATGGATGAAATAACCGAGAATATCAACAAATAAAATGTATGCACTAAAGTAAATGTAAGAATCTACCAAAAACAAAAATAAAGAATCAACTAATGGTAGGGAAAAATCAATCTAATTTAATATCATAAACAATCCAACAAATGCAGTTATATAATCTAAGCAAAGCACCATTAACACAAAGGTGATGTGACATCTTCAAAATGCTTATTAAATCTTTAAAACAGAAGGTACACAAAAGACCATAATAGATGAAACAGGAAAAGCTTAGAAGTTGTCTAATAAATAAATCAAGAACAAGAACTAAAAGTTTAAGTGTTAAATAATATGGTGATATATTAGCTTTTAAATATATGAAACCATAACAAGAAACATGATATTTAAGCAGTGCAAAGACTATAAACAAAACAGGTTTTTTTAACAAAAAATGAACTACTAACACACAAAACAATCATTTCTGTGGATAAAAGCTCAGATGAAAGAAAAATAAAATGTACTTGTCTTTAGAACTTAGCAGTGTAAACCAACTCACCATCAACTCTTCTAAACATTGAGTCCAACGGCACATTGTGTCTGCGACAAAATCCCTCAGCAGCCTGCCATTATACAACCCAATTTGTAGGTTTTCATATTTGATTTCAATTATATTCAATGCTGCTTTGTCCAAGACTCCAAACACAATCATTTATAGTAACCACCAAATCTAAAGGGGTTTCAATTCAATAGGCCAAAATTATTAATCAACACATCATCTAAATAGGAAAAGAGCATACGAACACCTTCGTTGGATTTCCTTGTTCATCAAAAGCCTTCAATACAGGAGGTCCACGAACATCAACCTCATTTTCATCTTGCTTTGTGTGAAGACTCTCAACATGAACCTGTGGATCCAAGAATAAGATACAAACTATTAATGTACACATATTTCTTAGAAAAGGCATGAATATCACAAAATGAACGTAAACTTAGAAAAAGAAGCAGCACTCCATCACTTTAATATGTAGGTATGAAAAACTAATTTGAAAACCTTTGTTCATAGAAAGATAAACGTTTTAAGGGTGTTGGTTTGAAACAAAAAGGTGTCTATTTCACATGGCAGGTTGATTGACAAGCATAAGAATAAAAATAACCAGATATAATACATGTCGCTGTTTGCACTAATGGGCACATATGGATGGTCTGGTACATGGAAATAAAATCAGTCTATGAGTCTATCAATTGGGATGATTAGCTCTTTGATGACCAAAAAATTTGGAAAGAGAGCACTCATTTATAAGCAGAAACTATAAGCAAATACAAATTTAGTTATTAGTTGTAGTGTTGAAAAGGCAAATAAAATCTGATTTCCCATCACCAGTAGAAGTTTGGTCGTCAAAATGATAGTTCAAAGGAAAGATGCTGTCGTAGAATGAACAAGAAGGTTTAATGGAAAGAAAGAAAAGTATTGGCACCTCTCCCTATTTGGAACGTGTTAAAGGAATATCAAAGTTTGAAAGCTAGTGAAAAGAAAAAGTATAATAAGCTTCTTTCTTTTATGCATCTTTCTAAAGGCTGAAATGGATGACTCCTGTCTAGCAATTTCAAGGAGAAAACAAAATGTACTTTTAGTATTTATTAACTTTTCAAAGTTATAAACAAATCAAACCCAATATATCAAGTTTGAGGATCAAAAAGGAACTTCAGGGCGCAACTGAATAACTTCATCTTCACATATTATCTTCAACTAACATCAACAGAACTAAGGGTTAATCAATCAAAGTTGCTCATAATGATCCACAATGAACTATGGCATAAAAATACACAGGGTGGATTGTAGATGGCAGCCCTAGTGCTCTAGTCTACTGCAGGATTGAGTCCAAGCCTATCCTATTAAAGGTGATGACAAGAGGATTCTCCCACATAAACATAGTCCTTATAAGAAAGACCAAGCCCTTGCAAGCAGAGTAAGGGGGAAAAGGGACAAGCAAAAGGAAAGGGGAAAGAAAGTAAAGGTTGATCATATTAGGAGAAAAAATAAATGAACTCTTGATTCAAATTGAATTTCCTCCTTTCTAGTCACTACATTCCTAATGATGAGATAGTGACCTTTGTCACTATCATCATTCCTAGCTGCTACCATCATTAACAATACGTGGATATCAGAATTACCAATTTCTTTAAACCGTCACTGTCATAATTCGTAGTTGCTACCATGATTAACAATACATGGATGCTCAGAACTAATTTATTCAAACTATTTACAATACACAACATAACATAGAATTATTTAATATGTTGCTCCGAGTATTTTATGCATAAACACAAAAGTAAATACACATACATGCACATTCATGAGTTAATCCACAATATGCAAGGAGGTAAATTTGAAAAAAAAGTACCACTAGTCTTCTGGGAGTGCCAAATGCTTTCACTCCACTGTGGCTCAACCTTTGTTTGTCTAACAATTGTGATACCAACTCTTTAAGCTGCAAAGGCCAGCAGGCTAGTACACTTAAACCACAAAATTTTTGGAGAGGGCATCATATCATCACACCAATGATGTAGTTTATTCTTCAAATGGGTGAATATAAACCAACAATATTAAGAAATGAATCCCAACTCATATCAACTGGCCAAAATATCATTTAAGAATCAATTTCTATGTGAAGCAAAAACTGAATTATACCTGATTACTAGCACTAACAACATCTTGAGGTGGTAGTTCTTCAGTCCCAATTTCAAGTACAAACAATCTCATGATGTCATGAACCTGCTAAAAAAGTAGCAAAGAATAATTACTAATAAAACAAATACTGCAAGACTTCTTTATAAAATAAAAGAAAATAGCTACTCCCACCTACTGAGAATTTAATATGCATTGACTAAATGGAAGAGATATCCAATAAGATTAGATTAAGAAGAAATGCTAAACTGACAATGAAGAACTCTGTGACTCATGTTTGTATCTGCACACATACTTGTGCTAGCTTGTTATTTCTAAAGCATAGAAGAATCTCTAGAGGTAACTCTTTATAAAGTTATGATGTCAGTTAAGCATCATGTACAAGCCACTCAAGAAGAAGAAAAGAATGTCCCTTGATCTAAAGGTATTAAAAGAATGGAAAGGACAGATGAAAATCCTGAAATTGCTATAGTGCTGAAACCAACAGATTACAGCATTCACAAAATCATATCAGTTTACCAAGTTATGCATGGCATGAAACCAGAAACTTTATACCCCAAGTCGACAAGAATAAACTAACATAATCTTGGAAGGCTTAATGCAGAAACTGCAGAGTTGAAAAGTTTAGACATCAGAACGATCGAAAAGGAAATCCAATTGACCAACAAAATTATACTTCCTAAGCAGAAGAGGAACGAGGAAAGTAGAGGAAAAATATATATATAGTCACCTTCTTCACTGCTGCCTCTAGTGCCTCTTTAGGAGCCACAGTATGAACAGGTCCAGAAACAACACCCAGTGGATGTCCAAGTACCTCCCTAGTCTTTAGCCAAAGTTGAGCACACTGACGAGCTAAACTGATAAATCACAAAGAAATAACTAGTCAAAAGATGATACTTTCTTCTTTAATGATGCCATTTTAGTTGGAAAGTACGTGTGACAGTATTGTACATTGATGTAAGTGGATAAATTTTGGTTCAAAAAATCAACTACACACAATCAGTATAGCAGCAAGATGAAGTAATCTCACCCACGCATACGACCAAAATATCGAGCCCGTTCTGTTACCCCAACAAAGCCTCTAGAATCCAGTACATTGAAAGCATGTGATGTCTTCAAAAGCTGATCATACCTAGCATGTTGAAAACATTATCTTTAAGTAAAGTTGGAACACTAATAAGATATTCTAGACACAAATAAATTATAAACCGTTGAACATACGCTGGAATTGGAAGGCCTGAAGCAAGTAAGGAATGAGCCTCTTCCTCAAAAAGGTCAAATTGCTTCTGAACATGATCAACACTAGCACGCTCTAGATAATATGTGCTCATTTCCTTCCTGAAGTAGAACTGCGATATAATTATTGAATTGTGATACGAAATATGCACATGTCCTAGACAATATTTTACGCGTAGTTTAATAATTATTAAACATGAAAAGGAAAAGGTAATAAAAACAATGCAACTGAAAAGAATGTGTGCCAAATTCACATGAAAATAGTGCCTCAAATAGAATGAAAATGGAAAGAACAGTAATCTAAAGTATTAAAGCACATGATAATAAACAAGAAGGGTTTATTACTCATTTTCCAAGAACAGTTCGCCATATGTGATCCCATCGGCATACTGAATTTTCTTAAAATGATCAACCCCCTACCAACCAGTTCTGAAGTTAGTCTTTACAAATGGATTAGTAACCATATTAACAGACAAAGGCAACAAGGTGGAAAATTAAGTTAACCTGAAGCAACATAAGAATTCGTTCCAGGCCATAAGTGATTTCAACTGATATGGGTGACAATTGAAGACTCCCAGCCTATTGAGACAGAACACAAAAAATTGCAAAGTGAAAACACCAATAGAAAAACATAAACATTTACCAATATTGCAATATCTACCTCAACCAAGAAAATGATCATTCAAAGGACTAAATGAAAAGGATGAAATCCTAATTCTAATCATCCCTTGGGTAAAGAACCTGCTGAAAGTAAGTAAATTGGGTGATCTCCATTCCATCCATCCAGACTTCCCAACCTAAGCCCCAAGCACCAAGTACCTACAGGACATTCTAGGTCAACACTATCAAAACAAGCACTAAACATACTTCACCAATATAACAATTCATTAAGGATAATATGCTACCGGGCTCTCCCAGTTATCCTCCACAAATCGAATATCATGCTCTTTAACATCAATACCTACAATCAAGTGATATTGTCAAAACTTGAGATAAATGCTAAAATGTAAATGCAAATAAGTTAAGAGCACCTTTCAATAGTACTAACATAATTATCAGCTAACTTTTAATATGTTTACTGATGGCAAACCAATTAAGTCAATGGAAAGGTAATAATACCCTATTTGGAATCCTAAGTTATGAATTATGTTCAGGGGAAGAAAAAAGTTTCTGTTAGTTGTTTAGGATAATCATTACTTCATTAGTAGGATGCTTAAGATTATGCAACTATCAAGGAAGCATAACATGCTTTTCAGCTAATATCATTCTCTTTTGTCTAAAAATAGAATCAGGAGTTTCCACTAGGTAAATACATCTTCTTATAAATATATTGCATAAACCTACAAGCTCTTTAGTGTTGGTCTACTTTAAACACATTATATAAGAGGAATGTTTTAACCCCTTATCTTATTTTGTTGTTTTGGATTCATATCCCGACTTTCATTGCTGTTATTAGCAACAGAATCCATCATGATACTATCGTAAACTATAATTCCTCCACTTTGTAGTTGAGATATATACCTGGATATTCCACTAATAGAAATAGGTTACATACTAATCTATTCAAGCATAATGACTTATTCTTTTTGCCAAATGTCATAACATACATGGATCCATGCACATTTCGAGTTATGATTTCAATGCAATCAAAAAAGGCTTTTACTTTGATTTCTCAACTCTTTTTTTTTTCCATTTTCCTAGGAATAAAGTACCCCACTCCATTTTGAAAGTTTTCAATTTTATAACAAAGGCAAGGATAGCAATTTGAAGAGCATGTTTTTGAAATATGTATCTTGTGACGGAGGAGTGAATCAAACCTTTTGGCATCCATGAAAACAGAGCATGATGTGAGAGTTAATACCTAAAGCTGAGAGGCTTCGAATGAAGAGGTCTTGTGAATTTCCAGGATCAGGCTTAAGTATAACCTGAAAAAGATAAGAAAAGTCAATCTCCATCATCACTAACACAAATTACAACAGACAGCAGCAGAAAGTGTTTATAGAAATGACAATTTTAATCAATCAAAATTTCAACTTAACCTGAAATTGGGTGTGACGTTGAAGCCTATTTGGGTTTTCCCCATAACGGCTATCATCGGGTCGGATACTAGGTTCCACGTAACTGTAGTCGTAAACGACAGTTTTATATGTTAAATTGGAAAATAGACGATCAGACAGGCACAAAAGAAGCATATAGTATAAATATCCAAAGAAGAATCTTGAGAGTAGACAGAAGAAGCCAGAAGCCACCAAATTTGCAGAACTCAGTACCTGATTTAGTAGCTTTACTGGAATGTACAGAAATAATAGTAAAAATGAAAGAAGCTGTACTAATTTAATATCCACATTCAACGTCAACCAAACTTACGCAACATTCCACGGCTCGGGACCAAGAACCCTTAAGAACGTCAGGGGATTCATAGTACCAGCTCCAACCTGTTTAAAACCATAAGTTACACAACTGTGCACGACGCAGGCAAGGAATTAAGGTTGATAAAGCAATCAAGGCGAGGAGTGGGAGTACCTCGGTGTTGCTGCATTGCATTACCGCGCATCCTACTGAAGCCCAGCATTCCTTTAACACAAAAGGTTAGTTTAGTTTATTCTTCTCAAACGGAACAGGGAAAGACAGTGAAAAATTTTTCAATAAGAAAAGGACTGTACCTGAAGTCGCTGAATGGCTTGTTGAAAGGTAAGGACAGAAGGCTTAAGCAGCTGATTGTTTGGGTCCCTGGAGGAAAGTTGCCGCTGGGCAACCGCGGATGAGATGTTAACTGCAGAGACGATGGTTCTAGTTAAGTGCCAGCGGCGTCTGTGGCGACGGTGGGTAGGAAAAGGCCTAGAAATGGAGCGGCAGAGGGAGAGGCGGTTAGTGGGAGGAAAATCTGCAAGAAAGGAATCGAGGTAAGGAAAAGCGAGGGTAGCCATGGGCTTCTTTTAGGAGCTTCAGCTCTCCAGTACCCCTTGCCACTTCTGCATTAAGCGTGATAGTCGGAGAGAATTGTTAGAGGGTGCACAGCATTTGCATTTGTTATCCACTCGGACTCCGAGTCGTATCCAAAGTCATCACCTTTGCAATTTTTACCGCTAATTCATACTTCAATTTCATGAAACTAAGTTTGATTTGTCCATGTTTTTTATGAGCAAACTATAGTATGTTTATTTTATACGTTCATCTTGTTAAACTATTAAGATAAAAGATATAAATTAACTAATTAGAAAATTAACATATTATTCAAAAATTATTTATATGTTATTAAAAATACTAATAACATATTATTCAAAAATTCATATTAAAGTCATGTTAGAACTATATCATATGTTTAATATTCAATCACATAATAATTTATATTAAAATAACTTAGTAAAAATTCAATAAAAGATCTTTTTTAGAAAATATGTTCTTAGATCAATTTTAAAATAAAGATACTTTTAAAAATATAGAAAATATTTGCATATTTTAGGAAATTTATTATTTTAATTCTAAATTTCTCTTAGAAATGAATCATTGTTAACAAATAAAAGATCATACAAATAAAAGGGGTAATGTAATGGTATATTTAGTTCTTTCACATGCTACTCCTTTTAATAATTTTGAAATTTTCAATCTTCTTACTTTTCAAAAATTCAATTGTCTTATAATAGCCAAATAAAAGAGACATTAGCATTCACATATCCACTTTATAAATCTTACAAACTTGTGTGGACATGAACTAAATAGGTTAGTGTGAGTGGTTCAGCACTCTCATCCATTAACCAGAGGTCTCGAGTTCGAATTCTGATAATGGAAAAATCTGTTTAGCCAGCACTTTACCCCTTACAGGCTAACCCGATACGAGCGGGAATTAGTCTAAAAATGGCTGGCTTTAAGGCGTCTTCTCATGAGTTGAGACCCTCCTAGGACACCTCGTGGGCTTACAAAAAAAAAATTTGTATGGACATGTTATGTCACTATAACATTAATGTGTTGTCACATAAATAACACATCATCATCTCCAAAGTTGTAATAATAATATACATGATATTACGAACCAATACCATAATGTGAATTAAAACTTATATGTCTTATTGATAATTCCCCTTATTTTAATTTGAATGATTCAATTTGTCATCCATCTCTATATTTTACTCAATGTCAATTATCAAAAGTTTATTGATAATAACAATTAATTGTTAATCAACTATATAATGAAAAATATTATACAATTTTTGAAAATTTGAAATTTACTTGAGTTGCACATAACCATCTCAACTATAGTCGTTTTCTAGTTTGGAGGTTGATGCAATTATTATAATTTTGAAAACATAAAAAATAATAAAAATTACTAAGTGTCTATTTGGTTGGCGTAATGGTACAGTAATGCCGCTATACTCCAATTGGTATAATGTAATAGTACAACCATTACGTTATGACATACATTGTACTCAATATTGAGTATACC
>JANITW010000006.1:44124050-44134103 GCA_027564335.1 Erythroxylum williamsii
TTATTTTTTAAATTCTCCAAAGTTCTAAATCCACTTCGTTTTGTTTCTAATAATTTTGATAAAAAAGAATGAGATTAAAAAACTTACCGGTTTTCTTCAAGATCTCCTATCTAATACTCCTTATTTACTGTTTCAAGAACTCAATTGCAAAATTGTATTATTTATATTTATCTGTTATCCAAAAGCATTCAAACTCAATGATTTTTCTTTAAGTAAATTTATTACGAATGCAAGACTATGTAGATTTATAGTTCAAAAAGTAAGCTGTATAAATATATAAAGTTCCCACCTAAGGATATTCATATATTTATATCATGTATCAATACAGAAGCAAGGGGTGATATTTTCTAAGGGTTACGAGTTGACCTCCAAGGGAATGCATAATCCGAAACTATCGTCACTCTCTCTCCTAATGACCGGGGCCCTCTAGCTCTCAAGGCTTTCGCTGTCGATCTACTTGGATGGAAAAACGTTGGCCATGATATCGTTGGATTTGGCGTTGGCACACCAGCGTGGGAGGTCCCTCGCGGGGAGAGAGCACGGGGATGTTCTTGTTAAGAGAGCGGAGTTGAAGATTAAGGTGAATAAGAAGCGGCGAGTTGACGCGGCGATTGAGGAATTGAAGGAGGCTGTGGAGGAGTTGAGTGGTCATGGAAACGACATCGCGTTTTGTTTGTTAGGTGAGTGTTATGAGTGGAAAGGCATGAGTGGAGAGCAAATGGGCTTTTGAAGAGGCACTCAGGGTTTCCTCAGCGCAACTGCCACGTTGACGAGCTTTTACAAACTCAGGGTAAGCGCTGAGGACTTTCATGATTGGAAGGGAGTTTTTAATTGGGAGCAGAGCACACATCGCAGCTCCAAAGCTTGACGCGAGGAGACCAGGGACGCTGGAAGACATCGCACGCTGGGAGCCTGAACGCACACACGCGGGGGAACGCATGACTAGGCTTGACGCAACAGAGGGGGATGCACGCACTAGCCAAGGACCTTAATGCACACACGTAGGGGATGCACAATGATGACGC
Source organism: Erythroxylum williamsii (assembly GCA_027564335.1). Lineage (NCBI taxonomy): Eukaryota > Viridiplantae > Streptophyta > Magnoliopsida > Malpighiales > Erythroxylaceae > Erythroxylum > Erythroxylum williamsii. The sequence continues at coordinate 44,125,076 of JANITW010000006.1, forward strand.
CACAGTTGAGAACCTTGTATATTTTTATCTCAAATGCATTATGCATAGAGACTGATTTTCATGTTTATATGTTCATAAAGGAATACTATAAGAATCGTTCTGTGTTTGTATGTTCATTACTTTATCTGGTCATGCGAATGGTGCTCTAAATAAGAATTAATATACAATTGCAGAAGCTACACCAAAGGCCATACTATGGACAATGAATGTGAAAGGACTAACACTCTTCCATTTGAAGAGTCACCTCCAGGTTTTGTGTTATTATTCAGCATTGTTTCTGATGAATGAATTTAGCTGACTGAATTTGGAATGAAAGTGGTTTCTTTTATTTTACAGAAATATAGATTGGGTAAGCAATCAGAATAGGACGTACATGAGGCACCCAAAGATGGTAAGTACTATTATTGCTCTCATTTGTTCTGCTCTATGATGGATTATTGTATTACTGTGTCGTTCATGTTATTAGTCATGTTGGTACTAGTGACTTCTTACTTAATTTTTCATTTGAAGTTCCTCTTTCACTCATAATGATGAAAGTCCTGAAAATAACATGCATTAAAAGGTTCAATTGAACAGTAAATAAAAGGGTATAAAGAAAAATGCACGATTTCTACTTAGCGATTCGATATGGGATGATTTTGATGGGCGGTGGTGTAGTTGGATATGTGAAGAAAAGGAGCATAGAATCCTTAGCTGGGGGTTTGGGCATTGGATTGCTGCTTATTTTGGCTGGTTACTTGAGTCTCAAGGCTTTCGAGAGGAGAAAGAACTCTTTTCTTGCTCTTTCCATTGAAATTGTGTGTGCAGCTATGCTTACATTTGTCATGGGATAGCGTTATGTGCAAACCTCTAAGATTATGCCTGCTGGTATTATGGCTGGGATCAGGTATGAGAATATATATCAACACTTTTTTTCTTTGCTTGTGAAGCTGTGTTGCATTATGTATACCATATTCACTGATGTCATATGAATGCCTTGCAAATTTGGTTTTATTTCTTCTCACGTATCACTCTTGTTATATTCCTTAATTATATATGTGTTGCAGTCAGCTTTAAATTATCCTTCATTTGTTCTCGAGAAACAGTTGCTCTAAATTTTTTGGCATATTGAAAATTTGATGGTAACTTTTGTGTGTATCGCTGAATGGAGGCGCCACTTTCTCCTAGTGCCTATTGAGAAGAAGGTTTCTGCTTTCTAAAACCAATGAATTGCTCATGCTGCAGAAGGGATAATAAATATATCCATAATTTGCAGTGAGGGACGATGTGGTGTTTAGTGGGGTATATTGGTCTCTATAAATCTTTCCTAACTATCCTTAATGTTTTCTTTAACTAGCCAAGAACACTTAACTGAACTCTTTCTTTGTGGAATCTGGGTTATGTATGACCCTGTTTCCTCCTATTTTCTAGACATCTTAAATTCTTGATGATTGAAAAAGAATAGACCTCCTATTTATTTATTATTGTTTATTTTATTTTATGTCATTCTACTATATTTAAAAAATTTATTGATGATTTTTGTTTCAATGGTTGTAGATTGTGGAAGTCAAGGGTATTATTCATGAGAAAGTAGCACATGAAAATTGAAGATGATACAGTAGCCAGCTTTTGTTTCAATAATTTAGGAATTGTTTTGGAATAACGATTTAGAGACATATGCTATTGCTTTTTGTTATCAGTGTCTATATGTTTATTATCTATGATTTTCTCATCTTTGATGAATAACAAAATATGTTTTTGAAAAGTTAATTTTATAGTTATAAATTTGTTCCCACGTTAGTGTACCATTATTTATATAAGTTACACAAGATATATTAGTAACACTATTATAATAGCATTAACAATACTATAATAAACTAAACAATAGCATTCTATTAATGTTATGAAAAATTTACCTATAATATTTTTAAAATGTTATAAAATTCATATCTACTACGTGTTAATGATGTTGCAAAAAGTTAATATATAACAATTCAAAAATGTTACAAATATTTAATTAATAATATTTATAAAATATAATATAAAATCATTTGTAGCTATCAATAAAGCCTATAATAAACTCAACAACATTATTCTATCAATATCATGGAAAACTTATCTATTAACATTTTTACAATGTTATTAAATTCATATCTACTACATGTTAATGATGTTGCAAAAAGTTAATATATAATAGTTTAAAAATGTTACAAATAGTTAATTAATAACAGTTATTAAATATAATATAAAATCATTTGTAGCTATCAATAAATGCTATAATAAACTCAACAACAATTTTCTATCAATGTCATGAAAAAATCATCTATAATATTTTTAAAATGTTACAAAATTCATGTTTATAACCCTTTAATAATGTTGTGAAAAGCTAATATGTAACAGTTGAAAATGTTATAAATAGTTAATTAATAACATTTACAAAATGTAACATAAAATCATTTATAGCTATTAATAAATACTATAATAAAGTCAATAATGACATTTAAATAATGTTATGAAAAAAATCAATTTTAACATTTCAAAACTATTACAAAAATACATATCTACAACAATTTAAGGATATTAAAAAAAGTTAATATATATCATTTTAAAAATCTTACAAATAACTAATTTATAGCATTTATAAAATGTAATATAAACGCATTTATAAAATGTAATATAAACGCATTTATAGCTATCAATAAATGTCATATTAAACTCGACAATAACATGTCAAAATTGTTACTAAAGCACATATCTTTAGTAACATGGGCTGTTATAGCATACTCATTAGTGTTACCATTCATATTTAATAGAACTTATTACCTGTTATCATATGTTGTTTTTGTTGTAGTGAAAAGTACTACTAAAGATCCTAAAGGCTACCAAATTAAAACAAAAACACCTACATATTAGGTTGCCTCCCAATAAGCACTTCTTTATGAGTCTTTTAGCTAAAACTTCTTGCTCAAGCACTTCACTTATCATATATCTAAAATTAAAGGCTTGATTTCACTCTTCCGTGTAAGCCAATGCTCATTATCTTCCACATTTTGCATTTGAATTGAGTTATACTTCACCCTTTTTTCCTTGATGGATGTAGGAGCACTCTTCACTTAAATTAACCATTGATAACTCCTTGAGATTCTTCTTGTCAGAAAGAATATCTTTTTAAATACTTGTTATACTTTAAAATCTACAAAAAAGCTTCAACATAAGAAATGATAACATGTAACTAATTAAAAAGCTAACTTACCAAATTATCCTCCTTTTTATATATCTTGAACCTGCCTAGGTATGATATCTTTAGTTTATCCTTTTTAACCACTTCCTTCTTTAGCCCTTCAGTATTCTATTTCTCATGCATTTCATCCTTGTTCCCTTGCATAAAAACATTTTCCTTCTCCCATTTCTCTTTCTCTTAAAATTGCAGCTCCTTTCCACTCTTCAACATCATTGTGTTTAATTCCGCCCTCGATTTTAACTCAATGTTATTATGTAGGGTACCTTGTTGTCTCTTAAAGACAAGCTTAACAAGCTTCCTAATATGAGTTTCTCGGTAAACTCTTCAATCTTTTGAAAGTAAACCTTAATTATCATGATAACTTTCATTATAAGCTTCTTGAGGTTTATCTTCTCCTATTGCTATAGTATTTATTGAAATCTGGGTGGATCTTGATCATTATATGAAAAATTAGGATGATTTCCTTACCTTGGATTGTAGATATCATTATAGGGGATTTATTGAGGCCAATTATTGATAAAAGTAGGTTGGTTAGTCGGTTACCACATGTTGTGAAATGTTTGAACATTCATGGTTGGCATGGTCACCATCACAAATATGCATGACTAATGTCAATTAGGCTGCCTAATACATATTATCATGCCTCTTTTTCCAATCCTTTAATGATGTTATAAGCAATGACATAACACAATCCCTTACAGAACACTCTCTTTCCCTTCCTGCCATTATGTTTGATATTTGTGGCATCAAATACCCAAGTCCTAAAATTTCGCCAAAAACGTAAGATTGAGAGAGAGAGCTTTATGAATAATTAAATGAAACAATAAAAGAAAAACCTAGATTAATAAAAAATAATATAACAAGAACATAAAATAATTAGATTAATAAAAATATGGCTTTCTTAATATTTTAGTCTTCAATAATGGCGCCAAAACTCGATGTGATTATTATAATTCTCAAATCACAAAATAATACTAAAAGAAATCACTAAGACAAGTGCATATAGTATTCTTATAATATAGTTTAAGTGAGTGTGAGTGTTAATCATGAGGATTCTAACTATTAATACTAATTGATTTCCTATTATTTAATCTAATAAAGTGAATGATTGATTCTAAAAAGAAAAATTAATGAAACTAAAATACCAAATATAAAAAACCATTTAAGGTGATATATAAAAATAAAAAACTAGTAGATAAATAAGATTAATATGAAGAATCCACCTAAGACCTTTCTCATACTGGTAATCTTTAGCACTAGTTTCCTAGACTAACAGGAATTCTAAAGCTATTCCTTTATTATTTCTCAAGACCTTATTTTTAATTTAATTGATTTAAAGTTCCCTATAATCAAAACTGATAAGCATGCATTAATTCATTCTATAAATTCTTATGATAGGTTTGATCCTAATCTCGAAGATATATATGGCCTTATCTTTAGGGTTCCATACAACTCTTATTATTCATACTTGGATCTAATTGTATGTATTAATGTTTTGTTTTTGTTACTTTAATCCTTATATATCAAAGTTGAAGTTAAATCTTTTATTACTTTAATTCAACTTAATAAGCAATTATGGATAATTCTTGAGAAAACTAGAATATTTCTTTAAATTAAAGAAATAATTTAAATAAGTCTACGGTTCACCCTTCTAAATTTATATCCCAATTAATTCACATCCAAATAAAGAAAATCTAAAACAAACAATAAAGAAACCAAAAAATGAGAATGGTTTCTAATAGTTCTTAAATCTTGATGCTCTTATTGAATATTAATGGACTTCTTACTTTTTTCTAAGGTTACTTTCTTCTTGATGTGTTTTTTAATCTACTCGGGCCTTTTTTGGATCATAGTGATTGGTCTCTAGTCCTCCCACTTGACTATCCTCTCTTTAATAGTGTTTCTCTCCTTTTTATCTCTTTAAACCCTAAAATTTCCTCTAACATGGGACTAGTATAGGCCTATATTGATCTTTATTGCTTCACTACTTTCTTAACTTTTTTTCCATAACCAAACATTGCCAACTTGGGTCATTAACATGAATTTACGTTTTGGTCATATTACTAAGCGTGAGACCATGTCTATGTCGTGTTGCTTTATGTGACAAATTTTTATAGTAATAGATTATACTAGGGTTGAATATAGGGGTTAAAGAAGGTAATGTCTAGGCCATATTCCAAATTGTTAAAGAAGCAATGAACTATATGGGATGAACATGGTATTGTGTATGTGTCGTGTTAGTGAACATGAGAGCATGCTCAACTTGTGTTTATCCAAAATCACTATAAAACTTCTTTAATTTTGCTCTAACTTGCCAAAATTCACTCCTTTATTAGAGAGCTAAAAACAAGGCCTAAAAATAAAACATAAAATAAACTAAATACCTAGTTATATGGAAACCATCAAAATATAAGCCATATGCTCCTAAATTATGCATAAAATGTAGACTTATTATCACTTATCAAATAGACGGTGGTCATTCATCACCGATGATCACATTGGGTAGCAAATGCTTTGATATATTGTAGTTATGACTTGTGACGGTTATTTCACTCTTCTCTTTTATTAGATTAGGGGTAAAACAATGTTTGACTTCTTAATACCATCTTCTTTATGTTATAGGAGTTCATATTTCTCTTTAAATGAGAGGTTCCACCTTTAGTACCCCTGACCAACATCTTATTGCAAAATTTGCATTTAAGCTTTTCAACTTTATTAGTTGATCTACTTTTAACAAAGTGATTCTAAACATCACTTCTTAAACTCAAAGAACCAGTTCCTTCAAACTAATTATTACTTCACTTAGTATATTGCCTGTTACTAGATTAGAACTATCTATTGGTATATTTCCAAATAATATATTATAACTCTCCATTCAAGGATTATGTCCATCCATCTAAAATAATCAACCAAATAAACATTATATGGTTAAATATATGAATGAATTCAAATACAATCAACCAAAGAAACATAATATGCTTAGTTATATGGTTGAATTCAAATAAAATCTTTACTTAAATATTCATTATGAGAATATATTTACAGTAAATGTTTCTACACTAAAGAAAAGAATCAATATTGGAAAGAGCAACCTTTTTAGGGTTTACACGTGTATGTTTATTCTTGTATGTAATTTGGTAAATGAAGGGGTACTTTGAACAAGTCCATTAAAAGGTTTGTTCTCATTACATACAGTTGGTTCAGGTATAATGGGGGTATATACTATTTACATTATCATGCAATTGAAAGTTAGCAAGCTCATAGCAGTTCAAGCTTGTTTAGAGTCCTATATACTACTGAATTAGGTATGTAAAACCTCTCAAACATCATAATTGCAATTAGATCTTAGGAGCATGTGTTCAGGGATGGGTCCTTAGATTAACACTTCTCATTATAGGTTTTTGATTCTATATAATGGATGAGTATTTCCCTTTAACCTTACCATCAAAGCTTAATGCGCATCAAGGTGATTTAAGCATGAATGAGTGGTCTGAAAATTTTTGAACCAAGTATATAAATCCATCATTTACATTTCGATATCAGATGCACGAATTTAGAATCTTGTTAAGTAATAGAATCAAGTTTGTAATTAGAATTATAGATCCTGATTCTTGAGTGCTTTTTAATTTGATACTCCCAATTTATGTATAATCATAGGAGTTTTCAACTTTCTTTGTAGATGGAGCTTCAAATAGTGTGTAGGCTTTTTATGATCATCAATCCTCTCAATTTGTGATGTACAAGCCTATATAGTACTTGAGATTCTAGCTTTGTGTTTTGAGATCTTTTATGATTTCTTTCAGCCTATATCTCATATAAATTGTAATTGAGACATATCTTAAATAGTTTGGAGTCATTAGTGTTCATGAATCTTACCATTAAAGCATAGTGTATGGTGATATTTAGTGATGTCCGTTGATATTGTAGATTTCATTTCTCAAGTAGCCTTGCAAAGGATATTTGAGTATGAGCATGAGAATAGAAGGTGCTAAATTGTCTCTAGATCAATTTGGTAGAGAATACGAAGTAATGTTCATTATAGGTCATTTTGTCTAGAGTCAGCAACTTATTCTTGATGGCCATCCATATAATGATAGAGAATTTAGAGATAATATTCTTAAACTTAATAAGATTGCACCAATTGACCTTATAAACATATGGATTGACTAAGACATGTAGGAGGTGTTGGTAAAGGTATTAGAGAGGCTTTTGAGCTAAATAATTTTGTCATTTTTGGTTTCTTTAGGTTGATATCTAAGGATTGGTATGATATTAGCTAGTCCTCCAGTGGGTTTAACCCGTTGGTTATGCTTGAACAATACTTTTATTTTGACATTCAACGGGAAGACATGTTGGATTATAGATAAAGAAGTATAAAGATTTCAAGGGACAAGGTATCTCAAATTATCAAATCAAATACTTGTTTACTTACCGTCTCCTACGTACATTGTGCTTCATTTTATTAGCCATCATTTCCCTATGCTTCAGGGTAAATTTAATTGCTAATGAGGTATAAGAGCTAGGCTTCATAGACCATAAACTAGATCCCCTTAAATACTCCTTATGCATCCATTTCACCAATAGTGCTTCTTTATCATTGATTAAGTGCCAAATTCCCTTTGTTATAAGGGATTTATTAGTGATCCAAATTGATTTGTTTCCTAAACTACCTTGAGATTTAGGTAAATAAATCTCCTTCCACTTAACTATATTTGGGTCTACTCCACTCTATAAGAAATTTCTAAGAATAGTCTCCAAATATTTTTTTTGATGATTTTGACCATAAGAGCCACATGAGAGCTTTAATAAATGTGCATGCTACTTACGATTTATGATATAAGCTGAACTCTACCCATATGAGATAAAACCTTGGTATTCTAGTTACGTATACTTTGTAGGATATCATCAATGAGAGGCTTACAATCATTATAAGTTAGTCTAGTAGAAGAAATAGGTAAGTCAAGATACTTAAAGAGAGCCTTACTTAGTTGAAGGAGAGATATTTCTGTCAAGGACTGTTTTGGGGGTTTAGAGATAGAGCTGATGTTTATTAAAAGTCTAGAGATAACATAAAAGCATTTAGGCATTCTAGTAGTAGATGAATGGAATTTCAATTAGACCCAATTAGAAGTAGTGAATCATCTACAAATGATAAGCGATAAATCCTCATTTTTCTTTGCATTTATAATGAAACTTGAAGGGTTTCCCTAAACAATGCTATGAGAAATCATCCTGGTGAGTACTTTAATTTTCGAGGCAAAGAGGTAAAGGGATAGAGAATCCCCTTGCCTATCCACTTTTGCATCCTAAAATGTTTAAGAAACCTCTCCATTAATGAGTACACTAAAGGTTGCAATAGATTAATATTCATGGTTACAATTAATGAATATTGAAGGAAAACCAAATGCTTGCACTATGTGATAAAAGAAGTTCTGGTTGAGAGTGTCAAAAGGTTTGGATAAGTCTATCTTTATGGCACAACTTCTGATGGACTTCTTAGTGTGGTATGCTTTAAAGATTTCTTATACAATTAAGAGGCTATCTCCAATGTTGTGACCTAACATAAAAGTACATTATAAGATATTAATAAGTTCATTAATGAGAGGTTTGAGTCTCCATACCAAAATTTTGAATATGATTTTGTATAGAATATTACAATTGGAGATGGTTCTAAAGTTTTGGAAAGAAGATGGGTTAGGGTTTGGGGAATTAGGCATAGAAAGGTCTTGTATGTAACATCCCATCACCGATGGGAAGGGTAAAGTGGTAATTTGGAATGGGTTATGAGTGTGTAACATAGCTCGGCAT
>JANITW010000006.1:44134203-44149091 GCA_027564335.1 Erythroxylum williamsii
CGGGGATCAGTTCGTGTCTGCATTGATGTATTTCAGTTTTCTGAATGTTTGTATAACTGAATTGGACAATTTGTAAAATTAACATATTAGAACAAATTGTGTATGAAAAGGGCCCTGAGGCCATTGATTAGCTATGCAAATTGTTTTCCGCATAATATGTGATGTGTGTGCCAGTGCGTACGTGTAAAAAAAAAATTTATACTGAGTTTTGAGAGAGTGATGTAGCACGCCGCCTCGCGGGGCACGGACTCGGATATCACCGTCGATGTCGGGTTCGGGTCGTGCGGGAGTGGGGTGTTACATTGTACATCTTTGGAGACATAGAGTTCAAATATGTTCCAAGATCTTTGGAAAAAGTAAGAATTGAATCCATTAAATCATGGATCCCTATTTTGTTTTAAATGAATAAATTTTCTTAATTTCGAGATTGGAAACTAACTTGATAAGGATATTGATTTGGGATTAGGTGAGTGAAGGAGAAACGAAACTATAGAGAATGGAGAGTGGGCTTAAGGAATCATAATTTAAACCTAGGGAAGACTTGAAGTAATTATAGGCTAAGGACTTCAGTTTGTCTTAGTAAAAGCATGAATTGCCCTTTACATCTAGAATTTCGAAAGTTTTAAGTGAGCTAGTATTTTTTACATAAATCTCTTTATTAGTTCTCTCAATATATTTTATGGATATCATTAGAGGTTAGATAAATATATTGTGGTGGTTGAGATGAATTAATTTTAAAAATAATTCAAAGGAAAAAACAAAAAATAATCAAGCATCACAATAAGGTACGAGTGATAATTCATTATTTAATACATTTTTGTATTATTCAAATTATCGTTTTAACATGATCTTGATTTTTGATCATTCTTATTTGGTTACGTGGGAGATCGGATTCTTATTCTAATTTCTCATTAGAAATCTAACAAGAGTTGTAGATAAGATACTATGGCTTCAATTACAAAGAATCTTATAATTTTGTTTAGTTTGGAGAATTTGTCAAAAGCTTAAGCAAACATTACTAATAAAACTGACAAATGCTTAATTGAATTCACGAAAAAAATCAAAATTTAATTTGTCGGAGACTAATAGCGTAAGAAAGAAGAGTATAAAGTATTAGGGATTTTATCTATATAAACTAATATGTACAGGAGGAAAATCAGATTTGTTTTGTCAATTAAAATGAAAATTAAATTCAAATTGAACCAATGATTTTATTAATTGTAAATTCATGAGTTAATTAGTTAACATTCAGATGGTTTTTAATAAGTTCATTCGGGCAATTTTAATGGTTAACTATTTCCATTTAATCCTCTATATATGTCATTGCCTGAATGTTGAAATGTTCAGATACTTATATTTATAATTAATCACATCTCTGAAGAGATCCACGCTGAAATGAACTTTTCTGGATGACATGCAACATTTATTAAAACTTTTTATAATAAATCAAAATTTTGGATAACAAAATATTTGACAATTATCTCTAAAATTCATACAACAAAATTATGCTCTTTTTCTTTTCCCGATATGTGAATAGCATACGTAAGTACAAAAACAATGAAAATGAGTTGGCCCACTCGAACAATACAGGAAGGAGGGCCAACCATTGAATGACACAGTCTGGATAGTAATTTACATTAGCTTAGTTATGGTAAGAAATCGGATGACACAGGGCAAGCACAACCATACGTTGAATGAGAGGCTATCCATAGTCTCATCCTCTCCCTATTTTCATTTCCTTGGTGGCACCGGCAGCTCCTCTTTCCCTTCCTAGTCAGTCACTACTACAATACTGTACACTAACTCGATCCATTTTAGACATTATGGCTTCGGCTACCTTTTCTGTAGCCAAACCTACTGTTCAGGTGGCGTACCTACCATGTTCAGACTTGCTTTTCTATGCATACACTCATCATATTGTTCATGGCCGACGACAGATGTACGTTCCTTTTAACTGCGTTTATTTGTTTCTGTAGCCCTGTGGAAAGGCATTCACCGAATTTTCTGGACTCTGCAACTCATCACCTTTCCTTCCCTTTGCAAAAAAAACCTCTGATGACTTCCTTTCAGTCGTTGCCTTTCAGACTTCTGCTGTGAGAATTTCCTCCTTATCCCTTGTCTTTTTTTTAACTTATGCATATACCTTCATAATTACTGCTACAGATGCTTCCACCTAAATGTGAAGCATCTGAAGTGCTCATGGAAGGTGTTCAAATTCTAGTGAGAAATTTTGTCTGTTGTAGATATTATAGATGATTTTAACATATCAGGAAACAATCCTTGCGCCAATCAGTTCAGAAACTTTATATATTGTTTGTCCATAGTAGAGTCACGTTCACTTCAAGGACTTTACCATGAAAAATTAACCAGCTTTTCCAGTGTTGGCATTTGTTCACAATGAAATTACATATGTCCTGTTATTCCAGATTCAGAGGTGGGATCAAAATCTGCTAAACTTGCCCTTTAATTTGCCCCAATTCACTGGAAAGCATTCAGCTGACTATTGTTAATTTATCTGGACTCATGATATAGCGCCATATATATGCATGCAAATGCAATTTTATATGCAGATGGGAAGCAGCAGGGGTGGCTACAGAAAAAGTGCAGCGGAGGCAAAGCTGAAAGTGGCTATTAATGGGTTCGGTAGGATTGGCAGAAACTTCCTGAGGTGCTGGCATGGGAGGAAGGATTCCCCTCTCGATGTGATTGCCATCAACGACACTGGAGGTGTCAAACAGGCCTCCCACCTCCTAAAGTATGACTCTACTCTTGGTATCTTTGATGCTGATGTAAATCCTGTAGGTGACAATGCCATCGCCGTGGATGGCAAGATCATCAAAGTTGTTTCTGATCGCAACCCTGCCAACCTCCCTTGGAAGTAAGATCCTTAATTTATTGATTCTTTAATATTTAACCCAATAAATATAAAGATCATATACGATCGAGAAAAGTATATCTCTTATTGACTAGTGGTTGATTCTTTTATCAATGAATGATGATGATATTTGCTCAGGGATTTGGAAATTGACTTGGTGATAGAAGGAACTGGAGTATTTGTGGATAGGGATGGTGCGGGAAAGCATATTCAGGCAGGGGCAAAGAAGGTGCTGATCACAGCTCCTGGAAAGGGTGACATCCCCACATATGTTGTAGGAGTTAATGCTGACGATTACAGTCCTGATGAGCCTATCGTCAGCAATGCTTCTTGCACTACGAATTGTCTTGCTCCCTTTGTCAAGGTCCTTGACCAAAAGTTTGGTAAGCAACATCAATTATTTAATTTTAGCTTGAAGCTTTTTGAGTTTATGAAGTCAAAAAATGATTGATGTTTGAACAAGTTCACCTTATCTATTGTAGAAACTGAACTTGAGTTATACATATGACAGGGATTATCAAGGGCACCATGACAACCACTCACTCATACACCGGTGATCAGAGACTATTGGATGCTAGCCATCGTGACCTTAGACGTGCAAGAGCTGCTGCCCTTAACATAGTTCCAACGTCCACAGGTGCAGCCAAGGCAGTGGCCCTTGTCCTCCCAACTCTAAAGGGCAAGCTCAATGGCATTGCACTTCGTGTACCAACCCCAAATGTATCAGTTGTCGATCTAGTTGTTCAGGTTTCAAAGAAAACCTTTGCAGAAGAGGTGAATGCTGCTTTCAGGGAGAGTGCTGAGAAGGAGCTCAAAGGCATCCTATCAGTCTGTGATGAGCCACTTGTTTCTGTAGATTTCAGGTGCACAGATGTGTCTTCAACTGTTGATTCTTCACTCACAATGGTCATGGGAGATGACATGGTTAAAGTGATTGCTTGGTATGATAACGAGTGGGGTTACTCTCAAAGAGTGGTGGATTTAGCTCACATTGTTGCCAATAACTGGAAGTAGATTACATTCCAAGTGTAAATTACTAATACAAGTCCTTTGGCGATTTAGCCATCCATCCATCTAATTTATGATTTTTGTCAAGAATGTATGATCATAGCTGGACCTTTTCACCTTGGTTCATTCATGCAATATGAATCTCATTCAAAGAAGAGTCACGTTTCCTTGTTCTTCTACATCTTAACAAGTAACTCTCAAGTCAAACCCAACTGAGTGGCTATATCTTTTGAGTAATTTTCTCCATATCTGCAATCCTTCTATCATAATTATGTAATTCCAATTCGTAGCTTTTGATAAATCAAATATGAAGAACTTTTCTACTATGCTATTCTTTTTTACGAAATTATCATATCAATTATACATAAGTGATTATTTAATATTTACTAGTTAATTATTAAGGCAGGAAAGAAAATAGTTATTTAAAGGGATTTAAGGTACGGTTATGGATTTCAAACCTTTGGACTGCCTCATCAAGATCCTGTAGCCCATTCCTAGCAATAAAATAAAGGTCGAGAGTTGAGACCCTAAGAGAGAGAGAGAGAGAGAGAGAGAGAGACGTGTCCATTGGCTCCGTTCAACCACTTAAAACCTTGTTTGATAAACAACTGATTGTATTAGCTGTTAGCTGATAGCTAATTCTATCAGTTGATTTGACCAGCAGATTATATTAGCTGTTTACTAGAGATGTTTGGTAAAATTAGCTGTTTATGTGTAAAATAATTTATAAGGACATAACTTTTAAAAAATATAAGAGTATGAATATTATATAGCTTAGTATTTCGTTGAATATTTTTATAGAAATTTAAATTTTAGATATTTAATTCTACAAAAATTAAGTTTATAACTTCAATAAAAACATAAAACATTTAATAATAATAATAATAATAATAATAATAATAATAATAATAATCATGATGATGATGATGATGATGATAATGACAACAATGATACATCCAAATAGAAAATATAACAATCCAAATGAAGTTTAATAACACAATTCAAATATAACAAAAGAAATGAACACATCATTTAAAGCAAAGGTTTATAATAATTCAAGAACGACGTATAATTACCATTAAACTAGAAGTAATATTATTATGAATAATTGTCATCTCCCTAGTTCTTCGTTCTTCAATGTTTTCTTGTGTAGAGTTAGCTTCAATATCTTGAAACACATCTAGAAGTATAAATTCAGGATCTTGATCGATAATGGTAAAAGCCGGATCGTCAATTATACTTCTTCTAATATAGGTATGCAATGCAAATTTGCACCACTCCAATATCTTCTATCGAGCCTTAAGAATACCGAAATCCCTCTCAATACAAATTTTTAATGATGAATGAGTTCGATTAAAAACTTCTCGAGATCCTCTTGAATTTGCATCATGAAACTCCGATTGATGATATCTTGTTTTTGGATAAGGTGTCAAATATCCTTCTATTTTCGGATAGCCTAATATTTACCTGAGTTTCCATATAAGCAATGTAATTAGTATAAATGATATAATAAAAATTCTAAATCATTAATAGCTTATTCTACAAATCTTCAAATTACCTATTGGTAGTTTTGAAAATTTAATCCTTGGATTATCGATTGCAAAAAAAAAAGAGAATCTTGTGCTGATGCCTCCCAACCCACTAAAATATATGTAAATAGTAAATTAAAGTCACATGATGCCAATACATTTGTTGTTGTTATTCCTTTTCGTCCTTTAAATCTCATTTGATCCTCCTCTACAACAACTACTAATATATGTGTACCATCAATAGCTCCAATGCAATCCTAATATAAAACAATAATCATAAGATGATAAAACAGTATTTTTCAATAGAAAATATAATTAAGGAGGAGGAAGAAAATGATAGGTTTCTCCGTACTACCACTCACTTACCCCCTATAAAAGGACAGGTTTCTCTGACGGGCGGCTATGATTGCTAGGATTATACTCTATTCTTCCCACTATAAAAGCTCCTCCTTTTCCTTTGCGTAATCTACAAAAGCTACTATAAACAGATAAATTTATTCACGACAAAACCAAACGTTGCTAAATATTTAAAACAATTATCTCCTTAATGGTCATTGAATCTCAACAGTAAAATAATATGTGCAACGTCTTTTTGAAATCGTCACAAAAAAGTTTTGGATACACAATAATTTTGTCGGTAAAACATATAATCAACAAGAACAAAGAACGTTGTACATATTATTTTGCATATATGATTCGTAGATAAAAGTTTTTACCTACTAAACCATAGTTGTAGGTAATTATTTTCACTGATGATTTTTTAATAGCATAATAGTTTAGCTACTAATTATTTGTTGTAGGTAAATGTTTTTAGAGAAGTTCTTGTAAACGTAAATAACAACATTTTGTGATGATTTTGTTTTGGCAACTAATACTTTTTAGTGATGATTCTGTTTTTGAAGCAGAATAGTTTTAGTTACTAATTTCTTGTTGTAGATAATTTTTTTAGAGACATTCTTGTAAATGTAAATAATAACATTTTGTGACAATTTTGTTTTGATAGCTAATACTTTTTAGTGACAATTTTATTTTTAATTTAAATTTTATTGTAATTGTTTAAAATAAATTTAATCTAATTTAATTTATTACAATTTTAAGACGATTTGAAATATAAATTAGTTACATTTTATAATTAATGTCGGTGACATATTTTTAAATAATAATAAATTGAAATAAAATAAACATTAAAAATGGAATACATTTTATTAAAAAAATAATTACAAGTCATATAAAAACAAAGACTCTTCATCGTCGTCACTACTACTAACATAATTTGAGCCAAGTAATTGTTTGACCATCTTTTTAAACTTGTTCACTTCTTTTACATTACGATCTAACTTCTTTACATTACTCTCTAACTTCTCTTCTGTACATTGTAACTTAGTTTTCAGTGCCTGGTTCTCCTTTTGAAGCACTGTGATATATGTTGGTCGTGACGAAGTTGCACTAACAAACTTAGTGATACTTATAAGAGAATTATAAATGAAATAATTAAAAATAATAAAAATAACAAAAAATTCCTATAGGGTTTGACTTCTTTAATTTCAATATGTATTTTTAAGCAATTATGTCTTATTTCTTTGTAGTATCACTTAATCATAACGTAATTTTATATAATTAACCTTATACTTTATCATTATAATTCTTGTTCACACGATGTAGGGTTTTTGTCCAACAAGTGGTGGGCAGGGAGAATATACATGAAAATGCCACACAAGTTCTTTGATTTTGTCTCCAATCAAACAAAGGAAGACAGAATCCGTAAAAAAAACCCTATACGCGATCACCAACTAACACAAAAATTGAAGTTATAAGTGTAGATTTAATAAGAAAATCGATATAGCAAAGACAAAAGAAAAAAACATACCAAAGCTGAAAACTAACTAAGAATTTAAAATGTTAAAACAAATGACTTATACAAATATTACTTTTATTCATATACTTAAATAAAGAAGGAACTATTTCAAAATGCAAGCTAAGCAATACATTATCTTCTTTAAGGAGATGAGTCGAATAATGTACCTATGCTTTCACACGAAATTATATTTAAAGCCTATACTTATACATAATGTGCATATAATTACATTTATTGAAAATCACAATAAAGTATAATAATGAACCTAATTGTGATTCTTCTATGTAAATTGAAACTTTGTTCATGATATGAAATGTATACAAGTAGCTCAAAATAACGTCGAACGTGAGTCAAGATAACATTTATTTTCATTGAAATGTGTAAAGACTTCACTCAAATTTGCATAGTATAAACAAAGTCACGAGTTTGATTGGAAACCTTATAATGCTTCCACATGCATGAGTATTCTCCTATTCACAAAATGGAATATATAATATGCCCTTCCCTTATATGAAAGGAAGTTATCAAGATGAGTAATGTTGAATCACGCATTAATGATCAATTATCTATTGGTCAATACAAGTGACGAATCCTAACCTACTCACCTTGTTATAATAACAATAGTAGTTGCAATGCATGACCCCAAATTTTAAGATCACTTCTTCTTTTATCTATATCATATTCTTTTATCACTATAATTCTTGTGTTCGCTTGATGGTATTGTTTGTTTGAAGGTATGGAAGGTTATGTGTTCGTTTAATTTCACAGCTGCTTTAACCAAATTTTTTTTCAGGCCTACACATTATGTTAATGGTCTATTAAAGATTTGGTGACCAATTCTTAAAATCATTTCCCCTTACATGAATGTGATGTCGTTTTGCTTAATTCGTTTAGATCCCCTTCCATTTTGTGACAATATCACAATTCGTTGCGGCATGTTCAACATTTGGATACCAAATTCTGAAAGCGTTGCCAATGTTGTTCAACATTTATAGATTTTTAATTTTTGCTAAAATTTTTAAAATATCATAAACATAAATTAATATAAAAATGATATATAATAGATATAGTTTTGTGAGACCACATAAACTTATAAAATCATATATATTAAAAAAGAATAATAAAATATATAAATGACATTTTTGTTAACTAAATTTATTTTTACACTTATATAATCATTGTCGTTAAGAAAATAAAATGAAACTTACAAATAAAAACAAATTAAAGAAAACATGCGAAAATTGATAAAAGTGAAAAATTCAGTAGAGACCCGATTCTTTAGTTCAATCTTAGTCTACACTTTAATTAAAGCATTTTCTTTACATTCTTAATTTTTTAATTGATTAAGTCTTCGAGGTATTTCTAGTACAAATAACAAAATGAAAATTTTGTCTTTTACACTTATATATGTAATTGTTCTTGATTTGCTTCATTTTTGGGAATT
Source organism: Erythroxylum williamsii (assembly GCA_027564335.1). Classification (NCBI taxonomy): domain Eukaryota; kingdom Viridiplantae; phylum Streptophyta; class Magnoliopsida; order Malpighiales; family Erythroxylaceae; genus Erythroxylum; species Erythroxylum williamsii. Next base: position 44,142,915 of record JANITW010000006.1, read on the forward strand.
ACTAATCTTTAATTTTAATTTGCAAAATAAAATTGGGAAATTTTTAAAAATTTGTGTCTTTCATTTTTATCAAATTCATCACTAACATGACAACATAAAGCTTTTTATTTGAATAAAAAGATACATTTAAATTAAATACCTATAGTTTTTGCGACAAATTCAGTTTAGTAGCAGACGATCATTTTTGTGACCAACTATCACACTTAGTCGCAAATGGTAGACAATTTACTATCAAAATTTCACATCGTCGCCCAAAACAGTTTTTGCAAACAAGACGTGTGAGTTGCAGAATATCGGTTTCGGTGACTAACTTCCACACTTAGTCGTAAATGGTTGACCATTTGCTACCAAATATCCACATCATCGTCAAAACCCAAGCAAATTCTTTACTTTCTAAATAATTAACAAATTAACATCTAATAAATTATCTATAGTACTTTCTTAATTATTTAATTGTTTTATTTAATTTGAAAAGTGGTTTTCTTTTAATATCAGAAAATGGACTATTATGTTACAAAATAATAATTTCTAAAGATGTGTTAGAAATAGTTTTCTAATTATATTAGAATGTCTTGTTAAATTTTAAAAAATTAGTTTTTCAAATTTCATATAATTAAATGGTATAATTTTCTAAAATTGTAAGTCAACTATAATTTATTTGAAGGGTGAACAAATTAATTTTGAAATACTTTTCAATTGAATAATTTAATTTTTAATTTAAATTATGTTTTCTTTGGAATAAGAATATAAATTTATAAAAAAATTATAAATGAACCCACAGGTTTTGGTGATGAATCATGTATTAGTCACTATATCTGACATTTGTCGACCAAATACAATAGATCGTAGCAAATTAATTAATACTACTTCCAAACAACTATAGTAAACAAGAAACGACATGGTTTACCTAAGAAAGAAAAACAACGTCATTTTGTACTAGGTTTTCAATGACAATCACAATAAAAGGCTACTTCATTCTTGTTTAAGCTGTCAACATTTCTCAAAATCCTCTCTTCTGTTTGGGTTCTGTATTATGGTCATCACCGTCGAAGAACCATTACTAACTTAATCGATATTATTCTTTTGTTTTATTTTCATTAACGAAGTTGTGCTAAGTTTAACTTATAACTTTAGGTATTTATTGTGATTTCTTAATTATACATTTGATGTATGAGTTGTGTTTATGGTTGTGTTTCGAACATGATTTACTATTTGTCTTTGTTATTTGTATATGGGTTGGCTTCTTCCCAATGACCTTTAACGCTTCCCTTATCAAAGCTTCGTAACTATTTGATTAAAGGTTTTCAAGAGTATTTTTGCTTTAATTCATTTCCATTAATAGTAATATAACCCAATATAGATAATACTATATTTTTGTACATTAAGAACACAGGCATGTCTATTCTACTTTAAATTCTAAATTTTGCATGTGATACAAACTACACAATAGATTTTTGAAATTTTACTAAGGGTAACTTTAATATCATTAGGCACATTGAAAATGTATAAGTGCTAAGTTGGACTACTTTCATTTATCATCAAAATTGGAGTTGAACATATCATCATTTTATTTTAAATCGACATTTGCAGAATATACCTCTTAACATTATTAATCAAGTAATGTCGACATGGCGACTAGTTCTGAATGACCCTAATTCATTCCGTTGGGAGGAACGTGGCAAAGTTGTCCTTACTGAAAAAATAAACAATGCGAAAAAATCTCCACTTCATACAGCAATCATCGTCTGCCTTCCATGACTGATCTTTTGCTTCAAGGTGTTTAGTATCATCCGAACAACGTCACTTTCCTTATTATGTACATCTCATTTCCTTTTATGAAGCTATTATATATATAGCTACTAATTGATGGTATATATTACATGATGTTTTAAGCTTCCTTGAATCTTGAAGATGACATGTATGCCTATGGAGGCGAGAGCGATGTCACAATGGTCTGTAAAGAATTAAGGAAATTGGTTGGTAGTCATTCACGTATGCATGTCACTCCAATTTCAGTTTGTTTAACGGTTTACTAATCTGACAATATCTAAGTTTTATATTGATTGTGTTTTAGGTAAATCGTTTTGTATTGACAATTCATCTGGAGAACTTGTTTTTCATACTAAATCTGTCGACTCATTCACTGTATTCTCTATAAGTTTAACTATAGCAAAAGTGCTGTTGCAAGAGGGTGTGAAAAACCTTACACCTAAGGGAAGAACTATCACTGTTTCAATTGGTGCCTTCGAATGTGGAAAGACCCTTATCGGGAATTCAAACATCAGGGACTCATTTACCTTTACCAACTCTCATGTCACTTGGAATCCAAAAAAATAATTATATCATTGTCATTTATCGATGCAATCAACTGGTCTCAGCTTTAAAGTTGATTTATTATTATACCTGTAAGAATTTGTCAAACAACTTCTTTACTAATTAGGGGTGAAGCTGCGTGCTATTGAGTATGGATTGTTATTATTCTTGTTTTATAACTGTATGAATTGTTAAACTTCTAATTCAACGTCCGTACTACTCCATATATCATATTATTATATTGATACAATTATTTAAATTTTTTATAACTAATTTTTGCAATGTTAATAAATATTAATGATTAATTAATACTACTATTTAACAGTTAAAATTAAGTTTTGTGTTTTTTCAAACAATACATGGTAAATATTCAAAACAAATCTCCAATAAAACATATCTTAACTATGATAGATTATAAAAATGTTAGTTTAACAAATTTGGAAAATATCAACCCTTTTATGAAGATTTAGGCAAATGGTCACCAAATGTGTTGCAAATTACTGTAGAACCTTTGGTGATGATTTCTAGAAATCATCATTGAAAGTGGACCATTTAGTAACGATTTTCAGAAATCATCACTGAATGTGAAACATTTGGTACCGTCACCAAATGGTCACTTTTAGTGATAATGTAAAAAACATAGGAAAAACCAAACATCTTTTAGTGACGATTTTATATAATCATCACCAATTTCAACACGATTAATTCTTGCATGAAACACCATATTAGAAGCAATATGTAGAGTAACTTGATTATTGCACCATAATTTGATGGTATTGAGGCTTTAAGACCAATATAAGATAATAGATGATATATCCACATGATCTTATAGGTTGCCTATATTATATCTGCGTTCAAATTCTGCACTAAATCTAGATATAACATTTTGCTCCTTACTTTTCTATAAGACTATTTTTCCTCCAACGAAGATATAATAGCCAGTCATAGACTTTTGATAAATCTTAGAAACCACCCAATCAATATCTAAAAAACAAGCAATATGATTGTGTCCATAATTTTCATATAGTATCCCTTGTCTAGAAGCTCCTTTTAGGCATGATAAGATTTTTTCTAAGGTCGCCCATTGATGAACAATTGGGGAAGACATGAATTGACATAAACATTAACAAAATATACAATCTCAGGTGAGTTACTATAAGATAGCTTAGATTTCCAACCAATCTTTTATAATTTTTAGGGTCTTCAAATAGTCTCCGTCTTTAGTGAGTTGTAAATTAGGCAGAATTAGGGTACTGCATGACTTAGCTCCTAACTTTCGTATCTCAGTTAATAGATCAGGTAAATGTTGCTTTTGGGATACGAAAATGCCCTTCTTACTTCTTGTTACTTCTATACCCATAAAATGTTTTAGAGTTCATAGATCTTTTATATGAAACAGGCTATGAAGGAAGGATTTTAATGATAAGATGCCCATAAAATCCCTTCCAGTAATGATGATATCATCTATGTGCACAATAAGGAGAATAATCCTACATTTAGATTGTTTACAAAAGATTGACTGATCAGACTTTCTCTTATTCAATCCAAATGTTTCTATGACTTGACTAAAATTTTCAGACTAGGCACATGGACTTTGTTTCAAACCATACAAAGACCTGCAAAGACGACAAACTTTTCCATACTCCCCTCAAGCGAGTTCATTAAGGAATCCCAAAGCAAGGATCTTTGAAAAGCAAAGTTAGAGGCCCATATAAATGACAAATAGATCATTTCTATTCCTAGCAGTTTTACTTACAAGTGAATTGAATATGAAGGAGTTATAAATCTCAATCCTACCAGGGTCATAAGATACCATGATAGTGTGTTTTATAGTTAGTTGTAATATTCCACCTCTTACTAATGAACAAAAGTTTTGTACATTTATCAATTCTAAGCTTAGTTTCCGAAAGACCAATAATCATAAGCTTAATAGAGTTTAGATAATAAAAAAACTTATTATTTACTAGGGACATCAACTTGTTTATTACTTAATGTAAAGAGGTTTCCGTCTAACTTGAAATTATTAACTTCTAAATATAATAACTAGGACTTGAAATCATTACACTTCTAAGGCTTAAGTTTCCTTTAGCTTTAAAAGTTAGTAATATACAATTAAAATCCCCTAAGATTGGATATGGGACTTGAATGGATTTGAATAAGTTCCTTTAGGAATCCCAAAGCAAGGATCTCTTTTCGAAAAGGTAGAGGCATATATAAATGAAAAACACACCATTCCTACTCTTAACAGTTTCACTTGCAAGTGAATGCATTGATTAGATATGAATGAGTTGTGAATCTTAATCGTGCTAGGGTCATAAGCTACCACAATATGATCAGTATAATGTTTTTCATGCTTAGTGATAATATTACATGTTTTACTAATGAACTAGGGTTTAACACATTTATAATCTCTAATTTTAATTCCTAAAATGCTAATAATAATATAGGTTAGTTAATAAAAAGCAACTTACTATTTATTGGGTTTATTGATACCCCTAATATTAAGCCAAAATGGACATTAAGAGAGTTCAGAGGTCATATCAACTCTCTTAACTTTAGCTTTGCAGCCTAATTTCCTCCTTTTAATATACTTGAATTCCTCAGAGGGAGGAATAACTACCTTATTAACTGGTTCATTAGGTAAGATATTCATGAAGTTATTAGAATCCTTATTGCCACTAAAAGGGGAACTAAACTAAGCTTGATCACCATTACATTCTTTCTTATAAAGATTGGCATCATTTGGAGACTTCCTATTAGCAACTTCATGATTGATAAGCACCTGTTGATCAATTAGCATTCCTATGGTATCAATGGTCTATAGCTCCAAGATTCCAGTATTATGAGGAAGTGTATTAAAAGACTTTGGGAGGTTCTGAGTAAGTGAGCTTGTGGTGGTATTGTTTCTTTCAATTCCTTGCTGGTGCCTAATATTTTCCAGAGTCTAAAGGGTTAGGATCAAAAAACATAAAGGATCTTTAAGTAAGTGTGCCTATTATTGTAAGTGAGTCCTTTCAAGCTTCCATCAATTCCTAATAGTCTCCTCTCTCAAGATCTTTTTAGCAAGGTCTATTTCTTTAAGTAAAGTTTGGAGGAGGGTCTCCATTATTATTTAACTTGCAGTATATCTTTAAAAAGCCCTCTTTTTCATTTAATCTAACTAATGGGATAGAATCATAGAGCTCACTTTATAAATATAATTCTACATAGAGCCTGACATAACCTATTCTCCTTATGGCAACTGTTGTCTCATCCATACAAAGAGGTTTACTAATGAAACATGCAAGGTTAAGTCAACTATTGATCAATATTTTAAGGTATATTATTTATATTTATCTAGAGGGAATGTGCATAGACTTATGTTTATAAAGCAAGATTCTAGGCCTCCATTTTTAGGGAAAAAAAAGGCTTGCCTATCAAGTGCCAAGGACCTAACTCCACTATATTCTTAGCATTTGCAACTATATCAAATTTCAATATGAACAACCTTTATTCATTAATTAGTAGCTCAGTGAAACCATAGAATTTCCAAGGTTTGGTGGTCCATGCTTTCATTACAAGGAAATCTAGTCTTCTATTTATGAAAAAGTCAACAAATGAGGAAGCCCATGTCAAAGCAATAAAGCGAAGTAATTTTACAAGAAGGGCCACTGAGCTGTCTCCTTTATAGGAAGAAGGAGGGACATAGAATAACTTCTCATTAGGAAAAAGGTCTCTAAGAACTTGTCTCCAAGAGTTATAGGCCTTATTAATTGTTAGGACTCGAGAGTGGGATATAAGGAAATGGTTGTGGGTGGGGGGGGGGGGGGGGGGGGGGGGGGGGGGGGGGGGGGGGGGGGGGGGAGGGGGGGGGGGGGGGAGCGG
>JANITW010000006.1:44171732-44187173 GCA_027564335.1 Erythroxylum williamsii
ATTACAATTTAAATAATAAATAGTTTGCATATATTAACTCTTATTATACAAGAATAATTATTGATTATATATTCAAAATATTGTTGCATTATTAAACAAATTTATTTCATTAATAATATTTAATTAGTTATTAAATAAATAATATTTAGTTAAATTTAAAATTAGCAAATAATTATAAAAAAATGTTTCTGGATATTTATAACATATTTAAATTAAAACCTACAAAATTATTATAACATATTTTTAAGTTTTAATTTACCAAAAATATTATAAATTAATTATTTTTCGGTAAAATTATATTTATTAAATAATTTACATTCCCCGACGTCTGCTGAAGCAGACGTCGTAGAATAGAAACTTTCTGAGACGTCTCACAAACGTCGGGAAAACATCACAATCTCTGACGTTTGCTCCAGACGTCGGCAAATATGCGGCTCTTCTATGACGTCTCACAAACGTCGGGAAAACTCCACAATCTCTGACGTTTGTTCCAGACGTCGACAAATATGCGGCTCTTCTATGACGTCTCACAAACGTCGGGAAAACTCCACAATCTCTGACGTTTTCTCTAGACGTCGGCAAATATGCGGCTCTTCTACGACGTCTTATTCAACGTCTCAGAATACTTAAGCATTCTATGACGTCTTAACTCAGACGTCGCCTAAACCTATTTGCTACCCACTATCTACGACGTCTATTACGACGTTTTATTAGACGTCGGAGAAGGTAGTCTGCGACGTGCTACGAGCATCTACGACGTCTAAAAGACGACGCAAAAAGGGTGTTTTTGTTGTAGTGATCCCGAAGGAGAGTTTATAACATCATCAATATTCCAAATCCTATCATCATACTATCCATCTCAATTCTATACTTAAATAAAATTGAAACAAAAAGGAAACACGACTTGGAATAAACAATAGAAGGCAGTGACATCGGAAAAGCTCCTAATCTAGGAAGTACGTAAAGTTAGCTTTGTCTTCCTCTTCCTTCTTCTTTCTCTCTCTCGATATTCTCTCTTTAGGGTTTTAAGTATGCTTGCACGAAAGAGCCCCCTTTTTCTCCCCTTGTTGTTCTTTAAATAATCTTTTATGTTTCGGGTAATCTTAGGATTTTTTAGGGTCCAAAAGGTCTAAAAAGTCCCTTGAAACTTGAAGTTCGTAAGTGTTTACGTGTTTGCCCAATGTAGGCCATGTTTGTAACTCACATCTGAGCCTTCTATCACGATCGTGGCTTGGCTATTCCTAGAGCTTCTATCAAGATCATGGCATGCAAGCCATGATCATGGGCCTATATTATGGCCCGGGTTCCCTCTAAAACTCCTATGTTTTTCGATATTGACCCTAAAACATTAACAAATACATCAAGGTATCTCCAAAACATAATATTTAAGCCTAAAAGCTTGTACTAACCCATAAAACACAGATAATTAACAAACATAATTGTAACCTAAACACACACTAAATGATTGAATTAACAGCTAAATACATATCAAACTATGTCCTAAAACATGTTGTAATTTACACTTATTAGGTTTCTAGTGTCGCCATCATAAAAAATAACAATTATTATATGATAGAAAACATAATTATATAAGAAATTTATAAACTTAAGGTAGGAAAAAAAGGCAAAAGGGTCACTTTTAACCTAAGTTTTGTACCAATCACCAAGTATGACCCAAACATTCGAACATTAACAATTTTAACCCTAGCATTTTAAAAATGTTCAATTATAACCTAACCCTAACGGAAAATTGAAAACACTATGTTAAGTGTCAGATCAACATTGACCTGACACTTAACAATTATTATTCTAATCAAATTGGTGTGTCCCTATCGCTATGTCAACATTGACAGGGCAACTAAGGCCTAATTTTAATTAAATTAAACTAATATTTTATTTTATTATTAAGAGTGTGGGACCCACATTTTAAGAAGCACCCACATTTTAATAAGCTTTAATCAAATTGTTAACCTTAAGGATTAAATGACTGATTATTTTCTTAACCCTAAAAAAATTTATTCATGTCATTAGTTCAAATTAACTTAATAATTATCATTAAGTTAAAAAAGATTTAGTTAAAATGAAATTAATAATTAATGAAACATATAAATATGACAATATTTTGTAACTATGCTTTCATGTCTTTAACAATCTTCTGATACTTAGCCATCGTTCTCCATTCGTGCCATCGTTATTGGTCATCGGTAATGAAGTTGGCCTATAGAAGAACGATTCGCACAATGTAGTGGTGAGCAATCCTGGAGAGAAGTCATAAGCATCGAAGCATATTGAGTTGTTATCTGAGATATGTTACATTTGATTATTGTCCTCTGTTAGGTATTTTTTGTGTAGTTGGGATGTTTCCTTTTCGTGGGTTGCATATGAGGTCATTGTTGGTGTGTGTTAGATAATAGTTGTTGCCGTTAGCTTATTGTTAGGTGTGGTCCCATTTGTTTGGATAGTTTCTGGTCCCCATTGTGGTCTCGTAATGTTTGTTGTGAATATTTTGCACGTGCTCCTTCCCTTATACAAGGAAATAACCCTTGATATCTTTTCTTCAATTTCTGTTCAATATGAATGTTAGGAATTTGTAAACTAAATCTTACCGACCTGCTCCTTAACGTTTTCCAAAAAAATAGCCAATTTTTGAAGCCTAAAGCTTTGCCTAATATAAATTCAAAGTTTCTATATGAAATTACACAATTTACGTAAGCAATACTCTTTTTGGACTTTTTTATTCTTTTCTTTCTTATATCATATAAAATTTTCATTTAAATAACTATACTAAAAGGTTTGTTATGTTGCATTAAAAACCTGTATGTTCATCCATTATTTTGAAAGTTGTTTTGTCGCTTTGGCATCTATTCATCTCTTGAAACAATCTCTCTTCTTCGTTGGTTAGTCTTTATAATATCTTGTCGCTGAAATTGCAAAGGTCTTAAGTATAGATGGTATACCATATACTTTCAGTTATAGTGAGTTAAAGGTTGCCACAAATGACTTTCATCCTGCTAATAAGCTTGGAGAAGGAGGTTTTGGATGTATATATAAGGTATGTGATTAATAAATTGATTATAGAAGAAGTTTGAACATACGTTAGTAATTTCATCATCTTTATTTTAATAGTTAACCTGTAACACCCCCTATATGGAACCTACAACCATCCACACATATAACAACCATTCCTGTAAACGTACGCAAGGTATACAAATCTATTCAATGCTATACATATATACATTACAAAACTCCCCAATGCTTAACATTATCATTTAACAGTAATAATACATCTTTACATTTACATGGTAATCCAAAATAAAACATACAATTTCCTTTTTTGTTACATGTGCAATCATCTGTAACTAAAAAAATTCCAAAAGTACTTTTTCTTTTATCAATTGGCCTTGGTCCTTGTATATGTTTCCTGTACCTCACTCCTATGACTTAGATCTACATGGATTAACACCCATGCTAAGCTTGAGCTTAGTGGGGAAAATATTTAGTTTGGATGACCACTCTCAACTGTCATCCGCCAAGCACACATATTTAGAAATATCACAACTCACATACCATAAATTTATATTCATAAACCAAACATTGATATTCAATACTCATGTAAACAATGATGGAAGCCTTAAGCAAAGTACATAATGCAAATATGCTTCAACATATTATCCAAATACTGAAAATGCATATTTATAAACCAAATATTGATATTTAATGCTCATTAATACAAATTATTAATATAATTGCACATCATTAAAATTCATCATCATAATCAATACAAATGCTCATCAATACCAATTATTCAGGTTGTTATGCTGTATTCTTATTTATGACTGTTAATTTTCCTTTCTGTGTTAAGCCTGCATATTTCTATGGGTGTGGATAATGGGTGTTGTGGATATCTGAAGATATAAAATTGTGGATACCAGAAGCTATCAAATTTTGGATAGCTGAAGCTATCAAACTGTGGATACCCGAAGCTATCGAATTGTGGATACCCAAAGGTATCAAACTGTGGATACCAGTGGCGTCAAACTATAGCCGGCATGCCCATCTATCTACAACCAAGACAATAGAGCAGGCACTATATCATTCCCTTTAACCATTTGCAAATTTCAAAATTCATATATTAATGAATCATATGATATGCATTTCAAGTCATAAACTCTATATTTGCATTCATACATGCAATTCATGGCTCACCACCATTAGAAGGGTGTCAAAACCATACTTGTATAATCATACTATACACATATGAGTAATGAATATGCATACAAATCATTTATGCACATGTAAATTTTCTTTGGAATGGATTATGCTCAATCTTATATTCCAATGTTTAGCCTCCCAATTCACATGTGGTAAGTCCTATTTCATTTATTTCTAGTTGTTTGAAAATTTTCACACACATTCATAAACGTTTAGATAAGATGCGGTACAAATCAGAAACAAAAACAATGCCATAGTCTTGACAGGCACTCTGTCCATTCGTACCACTACTTTTTGCTTAATATGCATATAGAAAAAATCAAAAATGGGTTTCGAGATCTTACATACATTTTTTACTCTATGTCTATAGTTTTTATAGCACTAACAATCAGACCATTTGGAATTCTAAATCATGAGATATAGGCAAAATATCACAAGCTGCTCCAAAACAGGGGCAACATCAGGTCACATTTTTTTTATCTCAATTTCCAATATCATACATCTAGAATTAAGTCAGAGTCTCTTATACAAATATTTATCTCTATGTCTTAGGTTTCATATGCAACTGAACTCATACAATTTGGAGGTCTGTAGGCTGAGTTATGACTCAAACAAACCCTAAATAGAATTCTACTACACAATACTCTTTTGTCATATTCAACCAATTCTACGCAAGATAACACCAAAATAACACCAAAGTGTCATTCGAGAAACCATTACACATCCAAATGAATCTTTATAATGATTCAAACATACACATAAAAAGAAATTAGAGTAAGTGTAGTCCCAAACCTTAAAATTGGCAAAGTAGTTCTTCTAATGCTTTTCCTTCACTTCCTCTTTGGTTTTGCTTAAATCACTAAGTGAAAAATGATGGGATAAAGAAGGTGAAATGGAGAGGGAAAAAATTGAAGTTAAGCTATTAAATTTTCTTCTATCTTCCCTCTCTAGATGGCTTTTCATGAATTTTCTAATCTTAGACACTTGTTTCAATCCTATTGGACCATATGTCATAATGTTATTGGACCATATATTACAATCCCATTGGACCACACTTTACAATTCTATTGGACCATGTGTTAAAATTATAATGAACCGTGTGTTACAATTCTATTTGACATACATTCTTTAATCTTATTAGTTCATGAGCTGACTTTAGGGAAATTGCATATTAGTTCTTCTTCGTCCTTTAATTCTTAGATTGGCCTATAATCTTATTAGTTTATTTGATTCCTATATGGCTTAAATTTCATGCAATTTGATTAATTATATCGGAGTTATACCCTAAAAACTCCAAACTATTCAAAAATAAGGGTAGTAGCCAGAACTCAACTTCAAAACAGAATTCAAAACTCCTAGAGGTAGAATCATATGAAAAATTAGGCAGAGAAATCTAAGTTGACTAAATTTATTGATTAATGTAAAGTATCATTTGCATTGATTAATAGTGACAACTTAATGATGGAAGAGTGATTGTTGTAAAGCAAATGTTCGTCACATGGAATCAAAGTTGTCTAAATTCATTGAATACTAAAAGTATCATCTTTTAATCATTCTAGAAAATTTCAGTTAACTATATAACTCTAGTTAACTTTACTTTGATATTTTTGCAGTTAAGTCAAATATGAAGAAAATAACCCTTGATATTTTTTTCTTCAATTTATGTGCAACATGAATGTTAGGAATTTGTAAACTATATCCCACATTGTGACACCTACTCCTTAACTTTTTCCCCAAAAAATAACCGATTTATGAAGCCTAAAGCTTTGCCTAATATAAATTCAAAGTTTCCATTTGAAATTACACAATTTGCATATGCAATATTCTTTTTGTACGATATTGATAATCCAATAATTTGACTAACTCTTTTGTTTATTAGCATGATCACAATGGGAAAGCTTACAAACATGCTAACCTAGTAGATGGAAGGATACCCTTCACTTTGTAATTATTTATTATAGTTGATATCATGTAGTTGTTATACAGTAATAGAAAATGTATACCTTAGAAAATCTTTCTTTATCTTTGTTTCTTCTTAATTATTGCTTTTTCAATAATATCTTAAAAATCTAGAAACAATTGTTATCATTATTGCAGGCAAATGCCTAGGATTCATTGAGAAAAGGTAAGTAGGCCACACAATCTTAAGTATTGATTCCAAGAAGAGGAAAAGAAGGGAACCAATCCACTTGTCATCCAGTTAGGTCAATAAGAACCCTCCTCATTGCTTCCTGGAATTGAATTAATTAATGTAAATTAACTGGATTGTATACACAACTTTAGCTTAGAAAGAAACAATTGAAATCGTAGAGGAGGAAAGGTCCTGGGACCTTCTAATTATGCTTATTTTTCCTATGATTTAACAAATCTTACCAACCAAATCCTTATTTTAGTAGTTAGTCATAAAATGAAAGATATCTTTGGTAAGCAATTAAGAAATTAGACTAAATTTCTTCAATGAATAGTATGTTAACCTCCTACAAAATGAAAGATATGTTTGACTGTCACTTGCTTGCTCACTTGCTACGCCTAGAAATGTTTTTATGTTTTATGTTTTATGTTAAAGTCAGTTTTAAATACATTTTCAACTTTCCTAAACTCTTTATTTTTTTAGAGTATTGAGTAAATCTCTATGTGAGTTAACTATTAAATGCTCTACTTTTATTATTTCATAACTCAAGTTTAGCATAAAAACAATGAATTCAACTCAAATTATTATAATCTAAAACAAAGTAGACTATATACACTTACTTGAATAGTCATGTTAAGAAAAATTTGAGTCTAACTATGATGCATAAATGGGGTTTTGAACATTTTATGATAATGAACATGCTATTTTTTTTAATAATTGCATTACCTTTTTCATTTAAACTTGCATGTATGCTTATGTTATGTAGGTTTTTATGGCTCAATATGGAAGTATATGACTTCTTTATAGGGGAAATTTTATGTTGGAGACTAAATTAACATATGTTGGTGGGGATATTGCTATATTTGAGAAAGTTGATGTTGACTTTGTTACTTATAAGTAAGTAAATGAGATGGGAATGTAGTTAGGGTATGATAAAATTGATAAGGCATATTATAGAGAGCTTGGTGTAAACTTTAAAGAATCATTAAAAGTTATTGACTTAAATGAAAGTTGTATTATGCTAGCAAAGCTAACATAAATACACGGGATTATTGATGTATATGTAACTCATTATGTAGACACACCTATCCATACTATTGATGATGATGATGAGAACATGGAGGGGCAAGGTGCAGAAGGGGATGAGAATGTGGAGGAAGAAGGTGCATAAACGTATGAGAATGTGGAGGGAGAAGGTGTAGAAGTGGATGTGAATGTGAAGCAGTAAAGTGCACAGTTTCAGTCAAACTTTCATTTTGACATTTCACATGACCATCATCCAATTGAAATTGATTTCGAGGATTGTGGTAGTCCTATTAACACTAATAAATATCCTAGTGGAAAGGAGGTAGGTGAAGGTTTACGTAGACCCAGATCAACTTTTAGGGATAATTTTGTAGAGGTTAGACATGAGTAAAGGTTGGGAATGGAGTATGAGACAACAAAAGAATTTAAAGATACTATTGTCAATTATGCAGTACGTACCTGATACAATGCTAGTTTAAAAAAGTTTGAGACTACTCAAATTAGGTATGTTTATGTGGGTGGGTGCCAATGGGTTTTGTATGCTGCATATATAAAAAATGAGCGATATTGGAGGTTGAAAACATATAATTCTAATCACACATTCTTCATTACAAACAAACCTAAATTGGTTTCTGCAAAATTCTTGATGCAATACTTCAAGGATAGAATTTTGGAGAAGTCCAGTATAACAACGAAGGAAATGGTGGAAGAATGTAGAGAGAAGCTAAATGTTTTTGTTAATTCAAGTATGTGTAGAAGAGTGAAGAAGAGATTGAGGAAAGAGAGAGCAACATATTCTATTGCTGAATATGCAAATTTACAAGGATATATAAGCAAGTTGAAGGTAAGCAATCCTAGGTTAACAATTGAGTTACAATTATGAAGAAATGAAGAGAGATCATTGGTACAGTTATGTATGCTATAATGTTAATCTTGTACTTTATTATGTCCTATTATGTAGTATATTAATACTTCTTTATATCTTCTTGTAATTTGTTGCAGTTCAAAAGATTGTATATTTGTTTTACGCCATGAAACGAGGATGGAATCATTTGAGATCAATTTTTGGGATTGATAGATGCTTCCTAAAGATAGAATTTCAAGGGAAATTGTTAAGCGCAGTTAGTAGAGATGGTGACAGAGGAATGTTTCCATTGGCCTGGGCAATTATCTAGGTGGAAAACACAGATTTATGGACTTAGTTCATGAATTTGTTATCATCTGATTTGGAACTAGAAGATGGTCTATATATGATATGCAGAAGGTATGTAATCATATTTAGGATTGAAGGTAATTATAGGAAATTTGATCTAATATCTTTTCTTTTACTTATAGGGATTAGTCAGGGCTATTGAGGACACTTTGCCCAATGCAGATTACCGTATGTGTGCAAGACATATATATCACATTTGGTCCGTAAATTGGAAGGGAAAGAACTTAAGAAAACAGTTTTGGAATTGTGCTTAATTAATTTATGTTAAAGATTTTGATGAACAACTAAAGATGCTTGATATAATAAGCCCTAGATATGCTACGATGTTGTCTGAGTATCTGAAAGAGAGGTGGGCTAGATTTTACCAATCCTTTCAAAGTAATTGTCCTATTGTTGACAGCAACATGAATGAAACCTTCAATGGGTGGATTTTACCAGGTAGTGAAAGGGTAGTGATTGTCATGTTTGAGACTATTAGAATAATGGTTATGACGAGGCATACTAAGAGGAAACATTTTGTTCTTGGGTGAAAGTATGGTATATCATCAAACATAATGAAGAATTTAGAGAAGAACATAAAAGAAACAATGCAATGGAGAATTGTATGGAATGGAGATGGTGGTTATGAAGTTTAAAAGGGTGATGGGAAGCATATTGTCAGGATCGGTAGACAACAATCCTGTAGTTGTCAGACATGGGACCTATATTGGTATCCATGCAAGTATGCAATTAGTGCAATCCATCACTCGAGACAAAGGTTTGAGACATTTGTTGATTCATGCTATTGGCAGGGTCGCTTCTTGAGTTTGTATGAACATATGTTACAACCAATACGAGGTGAAATTTTCTGGCCTTCAAGTGATGTTGAGTTGATACATCCTCCACCTAAAAGAGTTATGCCTAGTAGACCAAAAATTGCAAGAAGAAAATAACAAGATGAGTCGAAGAAGACAAAAAATCCACACAAATTAATTTAAAAAGGGCAAGTGCATAAATGCCCAAAATGTGGTCTTCAAGGTCATAACTCCAGAAAATGCAACAACACATCAAGTCAACATGATGAGGCTTCTTCACAAGTGTATGAACGTTACTTCCATCATATGAATACGTTTTTATAAACATGCAGTTACTAATGTATATAATTATGTTAATTAGATTAGAATTGAGGGATCTTCACAGGTATACAATTTTCAGTTTCATATTATTTATTATTTGTACTAATTATTGACAAAAATGTTTTGCATTATAACTATAGTTAAGCGATGGGAAGTTGGTTAATGAAAATGCTAGACTAACTCAACAAAGCAATATTGTAAGCTTTTTTATCAATTTGTCTAAATTTGACTTTTTCATCAATTTGTCTAGCTTTAACTTTTTCATCAATTTGTCTAACTTGTAATAATCAAAAAAATAAAGACCAACAACCACAGAAGCAGTTATGATGGAGAAAAATATGTAAGTTGGTGCTACCTTAGAGTTGAGCAGGTTTTACAATTTATAAAACCCTCAATAATTTGTAAGTGCACTGGTCGTACTTTGCAGTATTGAATGGTCGATCTCACGAGGAGGTTCTAGCCTAATCCTAAATCATTTCATTGTGAGAGATCTCATGCGAGACCCCGATTGTCACCTAAATCTTATTAATATGATCTAATAATTTTTATTCAGGTCACCCTCTCTGTTTGTTACCGAAACATGCAAATACATAAATCAATCATAACACCCAAACTAATAAACACAAAAATAACTAAATCAATATTAACTCAAAGTAAAATCCCGAAGGAAAGTTTAAAACATTATCAATAACCCGAAATTCATTTCCATACAATCCATCTCAACTTTATACATTTAAATGAAAAAGGAAATGAAGAGAAAATGAAACTTAGGTTGGAAAAATTGGGAAGGTAGTGGCATCGAGATACCACCTAATCTAGGGAGCAGTGGTGTCGGGATCCACTCCTTCTTCCTCTTCTTCCTCTCTCTCTCTCTCTTCTTTTTCTCCCTCTTTAGTGTTTCCAAGAGTGGATGAATGCAAAACTTCCTTTTGCCTCTTTTCTTGTTCTTTAAATATTCTCTTATATTTTGAGTAGCCCTAAGGTTCTTTGGGGGTCCAAAAGGTCCAAAAACTCCCTCCAAACTTGCCTTTCTTAAGTGCCTGTGCATTTGCCTTGTAGGCCACGATCGTGGCCTACATCTAAGCCGATAGGTCATGATTATGGTCGTAGTTTTGGCCCGAATGTCTTCCGAATCTCCTTCGTTCTTTGATATTGACCCTAAAATACTAGCAAAGATATCAAAGTACCTCAAAAATATAATCTTTAAGCTCAAAAGCTTGTATTAACCTATAAAACACTTAAAACACAAATAATTAACAAATTAACAAAATTCTAACCTAAACACATACTAAATGATCAGATTAATGGATAAACTCATATCAAACTATGCTCTAAAACATGATGTAATTTACACTTATCACTTAGCCATGTTTTGAAATTTAAGGATGTTAAGGTTAGATACTGCTAATACTATTTGTTCTTCGAAAAATGATATCAAACCTTTTAGGCATCCTTTCATATGATAAAAGTCCCATAATTAGTAAGCATCTCCATAGGTGGCTGTACCATGTTAACTTAACTTCTGTCTAATGCTTCAAGGAGGCGAATTTCCTTATGAATATATATATATATATATATACAGAACAAGTTCTGATGTCCAAGAAGTGTAGATAATGAGATTTTCTCTTGAGAAGTACAAAAAAGAAAAATATGTATACAATCAAACCTAACATATATTACTGACAAGAATACGTTGATCAAGAAAAAATTTCACTGCTAAAAAAGGTGAGGGAAACAAAATATAGTGAATAATTGTTGGACCCGTCTCCGAGGCCCAACATTCAGAGACACACAAGCATAGTAGACCCAAAACTGACAACATACTGACCATAAATTAGGGCCTTACAATAGGAAAACGGATCAGCTTCTTATGGACATTAATTCCTTATGGTCTAACGATTCTAACGCCTCTGAAAACGCTCAATTTGGATTAGAAATGAAGAAGTTATGACCAAAATGCTTTTTAAAGAAAATAGTCAAAACTGAACACTTTACTAACTTCGTGTGAGAATTTGAAAACCTTAGAGGCTCAATGTCCGATCAGTTTCTTCATAAAACTTGTAGGTTTAGCTCTCTAGTTTAATTTAAAACAAGAATCACCTCAATCGGAGCTCTATAGCTCAAGATATTTCAAAATTAGTAAAGTATATTTAGACTTTGTCAACCGATCGTCATACTTTGTTTCAAACCACCATTTTCAATTTAAAAGCAATACTGATAAATCAAGTATAAAAAGATAGAAAATTTTCTTAGAAATCCAACGCTTCAAAATTCAACTTAATCGGAGGTCTACGCAAAAAGTTATGGCCAAAAGAAGGAAGAAGGGTCAAAACAAAAGCAGGCGATGATGATGTCAGCGAAACTAAGACGAAGATGACGTCATCACAGACGAAGATGATGTCATTATAGACAAAGATGACGTCAACACAGACGAAGATGATATCATCATAAACGAAGATGACGTAAGCATAGACGAAGATGACGTCAGCACAGAAGAAGATGACGTCAGCACAGACGAAGATGACGTCAGCACAGACGAAGATGACGTCAGCACAGACGAAGATGACGTCATCACAGACGAAGATGACGTCATCACAGACGAAGATGACGTCAGCAAAACTAAGATGAAGATGACGTCATCATAGACGAAGATGGCGTCAGCACAGACGAAGATGAAGGTGAACAGTAACTTTGTCTTACTTTTACTCCTGAATGTTTCCACTGGAAAGATCATAACTTTCTACTCAGAACTCTAAATTTAGCAAACTTGGTGTCTACAGAAAGATAAAAGAATTGTCTACAACTTTCATGCAGATCACCGTTCCCAATTCTAACTCTATGATGGTCAAAAGTGGACTTAAAACTTCTATCTAAAATCTGTCATCCAGACAGCACCTGCCTTTAATTCTAACTCTCATATCTACCAATTAACACACCCTAAAATAGTTCATAACACATCAAGGAAGAGCTCTACAGCTCGCCTACATAAAAATGTTACCCACCTATTGTTAGAATCCGAATTCAACATTGCCCTTCCTCTTTGTCTTGAGTGAGGTTCTCTTGATTTCTTTCAATTAAACCATACTCTGTTCAATAAATATATTCTAGCGGAAAGTCATAGCATTCATAAAATCAAGCAAAGGTAAAATAAACTTTGAACCTAACCTACCCATAAGCCATCTATGCTAGAATAGCCAAAACCTTACTTAGAAAGTCCCAAAAATCCATAGATCTCACCTTCTCTTCTATCTTTCTACAAACCCTACACAAACCCTAACTTCCATTTCATCCCATACTTGAACCTAACACAAGCAAGGATGGAACTTACCTCTCACAAGTAGTTTCCTCTTATTTTCTCCTTCTTTCTTCCTTCCTTCAAGCTTCCTACGGCTCTCCCTTTTTCTCTTGGCCGAAAGCTCTCTCCTTCCTTAACTCACGTTTTTGCTTCTCTTCCTTTAGTCTACGACATTTGCTTCTCCCTTCCTTAACAACTTAACTCTTTTTATTTCTCAACTTAAAGCCCTCTTCAAAACTACATAATTTTGAGCTCTCTTCTTACAATGCCTTTTTGGGCTCTCCGCCTCACAAGCCCACTACACACTAAAGCCCATTCTTCCAACATAAATTCTAACCCTTCATTTTAACTTCAAAATTTACAATTCCCAGTCATTCTAACTAATTTCAAGACTCAACAAACACATATATGTATATACACACATAATTAAAACAATTAAAGAAAAAATAAAGAATAAGTCAAGTAAATCGATAAATCAATAAATAAATATAAATAAAATTTTTCGGGGCCCAACACTAAAACTGTAACATCCTGTCCCTATATTAAGGGTTATGACCCAAAATTTCAGTACATGCGAGCTCAAAGAGAAATTAAGACAATGTATTTTCTTGCTCATGCATCATGCTATGATATATGCACATAAATATGAAGTGTTTTCACATAAAAAGTGGTACATGCATTCATTGACAACTTCTGGGTAGATATGGTATTAAATGGGATTGTTTTTTGAAAATGAGGAGTAGAAGGAATAGAAAGAGTGATCATGGTATGAGTTGTGATAAGGAAAGATTTAGAAACAAGATTTAGTAGTGATCTGGACATTGTTCACTGAATATGCTTCAGTCCTTTAGCCATAATGTTTTCTCTAGTTGTCCAAACGAGATGATTCTTAATTTGGATTAATATAGAGATATATGGATATATTTTGTATGAAGACATCAAATTTCAGTTCTATCTCTAAAAGTCTCAAAATTTTCATGAAGTGAAGAATTGGGTGCAGTGTTGGTGTATGAATGAAAAATTTGTCTTCAAATTTTAGGGGCAAATCTAGACTTGATCTAGATAGAATTTAGCAAAATTTCCTTCTGTAAAGTTGTAGATATTTCTTTTATCTTTCCAACGGTATAAAGGTTGTAAATTTTGAATATCGGAGTCAAACGTTATGATTCTTATAAGTGGATATGTTCTGGATACAAAAAGCAGACGATAGAAAGTGAAAGGAAGAAAAGAAGATGATAGAATCGGGAGAAAATCTGGACTAGATCTAGGTAAATTTTGGCAAAGTTGCCTTGCAGAAAGTTATAGATCTTTCTTCTATCTTTCCAACGGTATATAGTACGAAAATTTTAGATATCGGAGTCAAAGTTTATGATCCTTATAAGTGGAGACGTTCTGAGCAGAAAAGTAGACGGAAAAAAAGTAGATGATAAAAAGCAGACGATAGAAAAGCAGACGGAAGAAAGCAGATGATAGAAAGTAGACGATAGAAAAGCAGATGAAAGAAAGCAGACGATAGAAAAGCAGACAGAAGAAAGCAGACGATACAGAATGTAGAAGATAGAATTGGCTTTTGAGATCTTCATGAAAATTGTAGATCTTGAAGTCCTCTTTCCAAAAGTTGTAGCAAAAGTTATGGTATTCGTACTGAGGCATGTACATTCCAAATAAGGGCAGAAATGTGTCATAGTCTTTTGTCCATAACTTCTTCCCTAGACCTCCAAATGACTTGATTCTGGAACCATTGGATTCGTAAGAACTTTCTCTATATATCCACCAAAAATCGAAGTTATTTGAATTGTATGAGGAGAGATTAAGTGAAAATAGTGGGACGGGTACAGTGAGGGTGCTCTTAAAGGATATGAACTGGTGTTATCCCGCTGAACATACTTCAGTATTTTGATGATATCTTGATTTGTAGAAATCAAAATGAGATGATTTTTGATTCGGGCTAAACTAGATATATAGAGCTACAAAGTATCTGAAGGAAGTGAATTGTGATTTAGTTCCTAAGACTTTCAAGTTTTGGATGGACATTGTAGATAGCATACTGTTTTGGACAAGAGCAGTCCAAAAAAATATTTGAAGTATATCTTTTGAGTCACTGAACCAAATTGAATGGTTTTGGTGGCATTAGAAACTTAATAAAATGTAGGATGTTTTTGGATAAAGGTTTTATGTAAGAATGGTCAAGGATATTTTATGCAAGACACTTAATTTTAAAAGAACATAAGCATATAAGGAAGGATAAAATGGACTTTTGGACTCATTAAGGGCATAAATGGAAGAAGAAGTGTTGTCTTGCTTATAAATAAAGGAGAAACGTGGATGAGAAGATTATAGAGAAGCAAAATGAGTGGATTAGAAAAGAGATAAGAGAGAGAACATGAAAAAGAAATGAAAGAGAGAAGGAAGGGAAAACAAGCTAGGGTTTTAATTTCTTTGGCCTTCA
>JANITW010000006.1:44187273-44197371 GCA_027564335.1 Erythroxylum williamsii
ATAAAAGTATACTTTAAACCTAACCTACCCATAAGTCATTTAAGCTAGAATACCCAAGACCTTAGCTTAAAAGTCCCCAAACTCCATAGATCTCACCTTTCTCTCTATTTTTCTTCAATCTCTACACAAACCCTAACTTCCATTACATCTCATACTTGAACCTAACATAAGCAAGACTAGAACTTACCTCTCACAAGTAGCTTCCTCTTCCTTTTTCTCCTTCTTTCTTCTTTCCTTCAAGCCTCCTACGGCTCTCCCTTGCTCTCTTGGCCGAAAGCTCTTCTTTTTCCCTAACTCACGTTTTCTCTTCTTTTCCTTTGGTGACTTACGACAATCTCTCTTCTTCTCCTTCTTCCTTTAATTCTTTTAACTCTTTTATTCTCATCTTAAAAGCCTACCTCAAAACTACATAGTTTTGAGCTCTCCTTCTAACAATCCCTTTTTGGGCTCTCCTCCTCACAAGCCCACTACACATAATCCACTTATTTCTAATCCTCCTTCTTCTTATTCCACTTATTCTATAAAGCCCATTCTTTCCAACATTAAATTCTAACCCTTCACTTGATTTCCAAAATTCTAATTCCCAATCATACATGCTAATCCCAAGGCTCAACATAATCTATATTTATAATTAAAACAATTAAGGCAAAATAAAGAATCATTAACGAATAAATCAATAAATCAATAAAAAAATAAAAAATAAAATTTTTCGGGGCCCAACAATAATGTAAATAAAATCTTATCATTTATCACCTAGAAAACAGACATCAGTAGTTAACTGATGGAGGTTTAACACTGTTAGTAGTCAGAGTTCATTTTGAACATTTTTGAAATGTTAGGGTTCATTTTTAACATTTTATTAGCGTTAGAGTTTATTTTAAACACTGTGAAACATCTGGGGTCAATTCAAATATCAATGTAAACTTTAGGGATTGTTTTTCTCTTTTGGCCTTATTTTCATATAAATATTTTGTGGACTGTAATTCATATATTTATTTTAATAAATAAGGAAATTATATTTTTCATGCATTAGAAATTCTATGAAGTTTTAAAGTTTTAACAATAAGAATTGATTTTGATAAACTTTATTTTATAAGAATCCTAAATAAAGTTATGGAATAGAACTAAATTGATAAAAATATATTGTTATCTCTTCCCCTATTATAGACCCTTCCTTGTCATAGATCTCAATCCATAAACTCTCAAATCTCACCATTATTGCTCTTCCACGTGAAACCACTTTCTTCTTATATCTCATTCTCCGTTGAACTTATTAATGTTGTTGTTTGCTCATCACTTCTATAAATTGTCAGTCAATCATCCATTTTTAAAATTGTCACTCCTCAGTTGCTGCTCGTCGCTCTTCCTTATCATCGCCAGTCCTTATCACCATTAATCGTCATTGTTGATGTCAACTTTTAAGTTATCATTCATATAATTACTACGAAGAGAATATAAGATACAAATTATTCTAATTCTATATTTTTATATAAATATTTTTTGGAATTATATTTCATATTTTCATCTTAATAAATAAGGAATTCTACTTTTGTCTATTAGAAATTCTTCCAAGTTTTGAGGTTTTAACAATAAGGAAACACTGATTTTGATGAACTTTTATTTTATAAGAATCTTAAATAAAATCAAGGAATGAAGACTAAATTGATAAAAATAGATTTTTATCTCCTCCCTTATTATTGGCCCTTCTTTGTCTTAAATGTTAATCCGTAAAGTCTCAAGTCTCACCATCATCACTTTTTCATATGATATCACTCTCCTCTCATATCTTATTCTTTGTCAAAGTTGTCAACATTGTTTTTATCTTATCACCACCGTAAAGTTGTCGGCCAATCCTCCATCATCAAATATGTCACTCATCAGTTACCTATATTCCCTCTTCCTAATTAGGGATCAGATCTCCTATTCCAGTTATGGTATTCCTATTATGTTCTATTAAATCTCATCCATATATTTATGTGTTAAATCTTATCCACACATTTATATAGACCCCACGTAAATGTATGAATGAGATTTAATATAATAGGGTTGGAGTAGAGTAACTGGAACAGAGGATTTGATGTGTCCTAATTGATGTCAGTCGTTGTCACCATAAACCCTTATCATCGTAAGTCCGAATAGAGTAACTGGAATAGAGGATTTGATGTGTCCTAATTGATGTCAATTGTTGTCACCATAAACCCTTATCATCGTAAGTCCTCATCTTATATTCAAATACTTACATAAATTCTCAAAAATTGAGACTAGCTATTTATTATAGATTTTATAAGAAATTATATTGTTATTTCCTTTGATAGCAAATTAAGCATTTCTATTCAATATTTTTATGATTTTTAATAAATGATTATTTTACTATAATTATACACCCACATTTAATGTTTTTTAGTTTTTATTCAGTAGTTTTATAGAATGTTTGGTACTTGATTCACTCCAAGTGCAATTGTAGGTGATAATTGCCTTCTCTGACCAAAAGGGGAATAATTCAAATAAAATCATGGTATAAACAAAGATTTGAAACAACTTAGAGATACATAACCACGTATCTGCCCATGTAAGTCTCTATAAACGTGTAAAGTCATGATTTCAGGTTATCTAGAGCTACATGATTACCTACACAATCGTGTAAGTGACCTTATATGTCTCAATTTTACTATAAAAGGACATGAATGGAAGCAAAACGAGGAGAGCTGAGTTTTTAAGCGATTTTAAGTTGTAAGCAATATAAAAGGTGACACTTTTGATCAAAGGACAAGGAAAACACAAAAATAACATCAAGAGATTCGATAGAGAGCTTTATCTAATCTAACTTACAAGAAGATTGATTAGAAGAAAAAGAGAGGTTTAGAATTATGATTTTATTTTCTAGTTTTTTATTTGTATATATGTCATTGATTTTGTTTTCTATAGATAGAAACTAAACTTGTTTACTGTTAAGTTGTGATGAACCTAACTTGTTTGATCTTTTATTCAATGCAACTTTATTGATTGATTTATTATGATTCAATTATGAATTTTATTCTTATTCTCATATATCTAGAATATTAGTACATGATTTGATTTCATGTGATTAAGATGAGAAATTTTCTTGTATAAATAGTTCTACCATAATTGGAAGGAGTTGCATGCAAACCTAAAGATAGGTCAACATACATCCTCTGGATTAGAGTCAAACCTATTAGCAAAATTCACAAATTGATAATGCAATCCTAGGGGTTTTACTTAGAAAGATTTCTGTTAATCAACTAATGGATCAGTTGTTAATAGTCTTGAGAAAGATAACATAAGATAGGAATTTTCACGGTCTAATAATCAATAATATAATTGCATGATAAAGGGTTAATAATTAATGATTCTCAGGGGATTCATTACCTAGGCATAATTATTTGATATTGATTCTTCTTAATATTTTCCTTATTCTGTGTTTAATATTGTTTTAATTCTTAGTTTATTTATTACGTTTAATTTTAATTAAATTCACAATTTGATATAAAGGTTAGATAATAGAAAAGGGTAACTACTAGTACTTACAGTCTTGGTGGGATCGCTCCTACTTACCTATGCTAGCTACAGTTACGTCACACATTTACGATATTTTCAAAATTGATAAAAGCTATATTGCATTTTTATCTTCAAAGAGTCTGCAAATCCCTTTACATAGAAGCACTTGTTGCATTAGCGGTATAGGGATGATCCCTAAGCCTCGTTGTCGCTTAGGAATACTCACCTCACTCCATTTGACTTCATCTTTTCTTGAGTTCTCTGAATTCCCAGTCCATAAGAAAGCTTTCAAGATGCCATCTATCTCCTTGGTTACTTTCCGAGGTAGAATGAGATGGGATATCCAATAAACATATAGATTCCTAAGAACAAAAATTATCAAAGTAACCCTAGCTGTAAGGATAGAAATTGATTCTGCCAGGAATTTATTTGAGCTTTGATCCTCTTTAAAAGTGGAATACAATTGGAATACTTTGGCTTGGTATATGAAATGGGGACTCCCAAATATTTGAGAGGAAGCACTTCTAGTTGTAATTATATAATACTGGATAGTTCCACAAAGTTCCTCACATCTTTGGAGTTATACTAATTGAAATAATTTTTAAACACATAAAAATGCAAGCAATGAATTTCGTAAGGAATTCAAGGGCTTACAGACAAATTTAGATGAACTACCAATTGATCGATTCAAATGCCTTGAAGAAATCTACCTTCTGATAACGACCATTAATTTGTCTCCTAAAGATAATTCCTTCTTCAATCTATTAGCAAGGAGTTTTGCAATTACTTTATAGATCGTGTTGCAATAAGAGATGGATCAATATTCTACCAATGTATTAGGAGATAATTTTTTATGAATCATGCAAATATATGTGTGATTGATCCATTTCAACATTTTACAAGAGGATAAACATTATAGAACTACTTCTTTAAATAGAGTGCATGTAATTTCCCATGTGGTTTGAAAAAATCTCGGTGTAAACCCATCAGACCCTGGAGATTTAGAGGGATGTAGTTTAAATAATGTCTCCTTAACCTCCAAGAAGGTAAATGCAGCAGAGAGTGATTCCTTGTATTCCTACGAAAGGGGACTATCAAAGAGTTCCCTAACATTGTGAGTATCATAAGCACCATTTTCAGAGCACATAAGTTGTAAAAAGAATTCCTTAGTAAGCATAGATAAAGATTCCTGATCATTGACTGAGGTTCCTAAGAATTCTTTTAGTTCCACAATCATATTTCTATTCATTCGAGTAAGTAAAGAAGTATAAAAGAATTTAGTGTTTAAGTCTCCATCTCTAAGCTAATTAATTCTAGATTTCTATTTTAACATATAATTATGCAAGTTCAAAGCATCCTTATGAGCCTTTAGTGTAGTACATTTAGTCAGTTTCAAAAAATTATTATATGTAGATAGATAACAAGCTTGTTGAACCTCCTTTAGTAACTACTGAGTGACTTTAGTCTGTCTGTGATTAGCTTTTGAGAAAATTTTAAGTTCTTGTTTAACTCTTTTGAGCTTTTGCATAAGTTGAAAGGATTTAAACCCATCCAAATTTAAGTTCCAACAAGATTCCACTAACTCTATAAACCCATCCTATAGGGAGAGGCCATTAAAGAATCGAAATGGAGCCTAAGCTTTCTTACCATTTGGATGTTGTGGATATTGATAGATGAATGATCTAAGAAAGAGTTTTTTCTCTGAATTTAACATAAGAGTAAAGGTACTGATCTAGCCAAAGATGGTTGACCATAACTCAGTCTAGTTTTTTTCCGAGTCAACAATTAGCCTTGTTGATTGTTTGTTCAAGTAAATATTCTCCCTGAATATCTCAGATCAATGATTTTTCTTTATAAAACAAATAATCTAACTCATGTCCTGTTGCAGTGTGAAACCCTCTTCTGGCTTCTACTTCATTTTCAACGAGTATGCAATTATGGTCTCTGATTAAAAGCTATAGAGTAGTTATAGTAGCTTCCAAAGACTGCAAATTATTCCAAACAGTAGTTTGTTAAAATTGGAAATTAGAAGCATAAATCAATGAGATATCAAATTCAGTGAAGGTCCCTATCAGCTTGTAATGCATATGGATGAGTTGCTCAGTTTCTGTAACTACTTATATTTTAATGATTTTGAAGGTATAGTAGCAAAGGATTCGACCATTATAATGTGAGGAATGATTTGAGATAGCTTGCCAATCAACTCCCAAAATTTGTGAGACAAATATCGTATGAGTAGATTTTATTTTCATTTCAAGGAGATTCACTATTAAAGGATTTTTATCCAAAACAATTTCCTTAACCATAGTTTTTTTAAGAGGGTTGTTTAACCCTTTGAAATTCTAAACCAAAATCATTTGGGGAAGATTCCCCTTTGTGTTTGGTCAATTCCCTTCTCTTTGAAGATCTCCTTCTCGAACTAGTTGATGGAACTATCTTTTTTTGTGTGTTTTGAACTCAACTAGAGTTACTGCATTCACTTATGCCAGCTGCTAATTAACTATCTCTCCCTCTTTAACATGTTGTGTACTTTGAGTTTCAAGGGTCATTACATTTGTGTGGACTGCTATTTTTTCAAAGCAGTCCCTTTGATCAGTAGTTTGAACCTTCTTCTCTTTAGTGAATGCCCTCATGCTCTCCTAGACTGTGTTTTTGTGAGAGGATCAGGGATTTTTTATACAAAATCATTTACAATCTTCTTTTGAATCAACCCTTACATCAAAGTGCTTATCTGTTGAGTTTCCTAGTCAGTTAAACCATATTCCATGCTTATCATTCCCTAATTGAACCTTTTCTTTGTAGTTGTGGAATTTGTGTCACTAATTAAAGGTTCTCTCTTATCTCGAATAGCTGTTGTGTTGTTAGTTTCGCCCTCTGGGGGATCAAACCCCAAGTGAATATAAGATGTTACTTTGTTTTCAATAGATACATCCCTCTGTAAATTAGAGCTGTCATTGGACTTGCTTAACAATTCAGTCTCAACTGATACATTAACTAATTCATCAATAGATTCAGTAACAGAATTCCTAACTAGATTGACCCTTGCAATTCCTTATGATGTTTAGAAGGTTCCTACAAAACTAGAACAAATGATGCTACAACTTTCTCAGTAAAGTTATTCCCCTTAGGTAAATTGGTAGATGTTAGACCCTACTTCGATTCCAAATTGTCAATCATCATTTTATACCACACTTTGATTCCAAATTTCCAATCATCAGTACCTTACCAAAATAGGGTTGGTTTTCCATCTGCTCAATTTTATCTACTAATTGTTTTCCCATATAAGTCACAAAATCAGTGATCCCTATAAGTTCATTGTGGCTACTAGTTTTAAATACATTCCCATTCAGTTTCTAACTCTTGTTTAGAACATTTGGTTTCCATGGGTATGAAAGAGCCACTGCATATTTTTCAAGCTCACCATCCTCCCCTAGCTTCATAACTGGCAGTTGTTTTAGGAGTATAGTTTCTCTTCTCATTTCAACACATATTTTTGCAAAACAAACTCTTTCTATGCTAGTTGTTTGTGCATCCATAATTAAGGGTTTACTAATTGAGCTTGCTAAGAAGCTCAATCCTTTAATAGTCTAGAACTTAAGAGGAATATGATCAAAATGAATCTATAATGGAATTGATTTAAAATTACCTGAATTGAAATCGATGCCTAGTATCTAACGTTAAAGGAATATCGACTTTCTGTTGATGTGCCATGGACCCTGTTCTAGGATTTGAGTTATAGCTTATTATTAGGATTTGTGATTCATTATTATAGCCACAACCCACAATGAAAGGATGGAGTGGAGAATATTCTTATGGGAGTTATGATATGCCATCTCCTATGGCAACATCATAATTCTGGAAAGAGAGCTACGGTGATATGTTTTTAGAAGCTCAACTAATATCCATGCTATATTGTGACATTTATAGGAGTAACCAATACAATCATAAATTTAGGGCACCAAATTATACGTGGGAGTAACCAATCATGCAAAATCGGTCTTAGAGTTCACCCTATGAGAATAGTTATAATTTAGACTGATGCAATCCTATAACAATATGAACATAAATCTTTATAAATATCTTTTCAAAAATTTAAAAAACATTCTCATGATGGTTTAAAATTATAGTCACCTCAATAACTCCACTAAATCCTTAAAATGTATATAAAATCATAATTAATCTTTAAGACTCTTTAAACTTACATTAGAATAAGCAATGAAAAACATCTTATTGTTAGCACTGAAATGCTTTGATAGTTAGTACCAAGATGAGTATCAACTAGAAAGCAACCTACTATATAAAGAATGGACTGATAACCATTCCTAAAATCACTTACATAATGATCATACCCCATAAATAGTTTTTCAATATGGCAATCTTTAATACTTGTTTACACTTAGAACTTTGATCACTAAGAAGATTTAAGTACACATTTAATGAATTAATTTGTAAAAATCCTAAAACTTCCACTAATAAACTTTATTACTTAATTGTATGTAAATTCAGGCTTGCTTATAGGTTAAAGGCATTCTATAATGAGTTTCAAAGATGTCTATGATATTATGAGATGTTGTTTTCAGTCTCATTTTAAAACAATCTAATATAAAATAAAACTTAGATGTTAGAACCTCTTGTATATGATACAAATACTCCTTAAATTTTGTAGCATAAAAGGCATTTTCCCTTTTACACTGTACGCTACAATATGCCATAAACATACTTCAACCTTGCATATAACATAAATCATATTACATTTGTTCCTTAAATTCCATATTAAGAACTCATCTATTATAATTTCTTTATAAAAAGTCTTATTGATAAATCACCATACCATATCTTAAAGACCTTTAAACTTTTTATATTATCAGTAAATTAAAAGAATAAAGGTAATCTTTGATGCATAATGGATAAGACATCCATATTTCTTGCACACATAATTGTAGCCAATTACAATTCCATATGTATATTTAAAAATAATTCTAATATACATAATACAAGAAACAACCATACTTATATTAACTTCGATGTTAAGGACTACAATTTGACAAATCATTTAAATATAATTATTATTTAGACTTTTTTCTTAAAAGTTAAAATTTAATTTAAAAGGGGCATTAAACAATCCCCTAAAGAAAGTAAATAGCAAGTCTAGGCATCAAACCTTGATAAGAAAGGATTATAAATCAATTGTACCAATTATAACCAAAAGAAAAGATCTTTGAGCATTATGTATTTGAATAATTAAAAAAATTGGACTTGTTCAATCTTAAGATCATATATGCATTGAAATGGTTACGAATTCCCTTGGCCATGGATATACCTCTAATCCAATTCCTTCTGCTAAGCTTCAGGTTGTGTCTATCAAGCTGAATTTTCCTAAAAATACTAAACTTTCTCTTTTGTTAGATCGAACAAGCATATCATCCAATCATGATTTTGAAGAGCTTCTGATCCTTTTTAGAATTGTACCTAACATTACTTGCCTAATCAAGGATTTTATCCTAATCATCCTCATTATATTTTCTGCCATATAAAGCCAAGTATTGCTTCCATAAGGCATTAGAGAAATTGCATTCAAAGACTAGGTTCTTAACAAACTCAAGTTCGCTATTTTAGAGGAAGAATAATCATCCTACTAGTATACCTTTAATTCTATCATCAGTTTTAAGTTCCATTCCATATTAAGTTCCTCTAAGTATTCATGTAAGTTTTGTTAGTGAAAAGACCTAAATTATGTACATTCCAAACCACAATATCTTCTTTGTCAAGAATGGGATCACATTCAAAGTGTTCTCTATTAAGTTAGAATATCCTCTAAGATTACATGTCGAAGAGCCTCCTTATATTACTTCTCTAACTAAAGGTTTCTCCAGGAGAATATGTCTAAGAGAATTAAAAGTAGGATCTTATAAAAAGGACCCTAGTTGCAAAAATTGTGAAACCAAAAGGAAGTTGTGCTCCCATTCCTTTTGGTTTTTATTAGAAGCCTAAGGCAATTTAAATAAGGGAATCTCTAAGTTGATACCTACAGTACTTGCCAAATGTTTAGAACTATTTGAACAAAGAGACATTGAAGCATCTTTTGTCTAGGTTCATTTTTAAGCCTAAAAGCTCATTAAATTTATGAATTATTAAGATAAGAATCCTTAAAAATGTTTAATCAAATCCATATAAAAAATTAAGGGCATGTTTGGTTAATAGGAATAAGAATTCTATTCCTGATATATTTTTAAAATTTAAATAATCCTTTGTTTGGTTAGACAAAAATCTCAGTATACTTAATCTTAAAGTTTGGTATTCCTCAATTTTTAGGAATACCTAAAGATCATCAAAAGGTGTCTTTAGCTATTCCAAGAATAGAGTTATTTGTTGAAGACTTTTTTTATCTCTCGCATTTGTAACAGTTAGTAGAAAAAAATAAAAAATAAAATAACAATAAAATAAGAATAAGAATAATAAAATTAATTACAATAAGAAGAAAATTAATAATAATAAGGAATTTAATAATAATAATAATAATAATAATAATAATAATAATAATAATAATAATAATAATAACAACAACAACAACAACAACAACAA
>JANITW010000006.1:44330413-44344411 GCA_027564335.1 Erythroxylum williamsii
TTTGTTGGATATTCTCCCACACAAAAAGGATATAAGTGTTATCATCCCCAGTCTAAGAAATACATTGTAAGTATGGATGTCACTTTTCTAGAGTATAAGTCCTATTTCACCACATCCGCCACCCTTCTTCAAGGGGAGAATGGGATTGAAGAAGAAGTGTTGCTTGACTCTAGAGATAATGTGATCTAAAGAGAAAGAACAATTCAAGGGGAGACAGAGACAACTAGTGTTGTTCAAGAGGATCAAAATCGACGCTTAGATAGACTAGACTTAAAGACATACTCAAGGCGAGATAAGACAGAAAAAGCCATCATGCAATCTGTGCCAATGTCGTCCTCTTCCCTCGAAAACACTAGTGAGCTAGAATATAATTTATCTTATGGTTTAGATAAGCCAATTGCTCTTCGAAAAGGTGTTAGAAGTTGCACCAAACACTCAATTTCTAACTTTGTTACATATGACTCATTATCTCCTGCCTATAGAGCCTTTGTCTTGTCTGTTTCTTCTGTGTCTATTCCACAGGGTTAACGTTAGACCCCTAAGTTCAGATTGCGTGATTGTGCAAGTGTTGGCGAGCCTTGGCCAATGCTTGGTACGTAAGTTGGCACGAGAAAAGCGTGTTGACGAGGGAACAAGCCAAAGTCTTGCGAGTTGGCGAACAAAACCCGAGGAACTTGAGAAATAAGCGAGGGATGCGGGAAGTATTGACGAAGATCTCGAGAGTAGGCGAGATTCGATACACGTGGGCACGCATAAGCACGCATTGGAGAAAATGTTTGACGAGATGTGAGATTCGGATGCGAGGTCACGCGGAGTTGAAAAACTAAGTCATGCGAGACCCGAGGGTGCGCGAGAAGGCGTATACGTGTATGACACCCAGCGAGGATGCGTGAAGGCATGCGAGCGCGACGAGACGTACAAACACCTAACTTCGGCAAGGCAGGTCGAAGGTATGTAATATATGCGAGGTTAAATACTAACTCGGATTGTGACTTGTGACTTAGTCATGGAGCGACAAGACTGTACCATGAATGAGCTTGATCATGAAAGATGGACTTGTCCATAGATGTGCATTAATGGATTTATGTGCAGATAGGCTGTGGTGAAGACACATCAGCAGTGACATAAAAACCGTGGATGATGTGGCACATGATGACGTGGCAGATAAGATCACCATGGATGAACATCATCTTTAAGAGATAAAGATCACATGGAAGGATCATCTGGAGATAGAGGAGATCTTCGTGGATAAGGATAATCTTTCCTAGATATGGTAAATCTTTTAAATGTGATGTAATCTTATTAGATATGATAAGATTGTGATCTTAGCTAGTAGAGTTTTATTAGGACTCTTAGTCATCTGGAAGAGCCTATAAATAGCTCATTAGAGTTGAGACCTATTCATCAGATTAGATCAGAGTTGAGAGCTTTTGGAGGAGAGTTCTCATTGTAAAGGCTTCGAGTAGGGAGTTCCTTGAGTGCTTCGAATAGGATGTACTCGTGTCTTTTTTTAACATTTTGTTGAGAGTTGATGAAAGAGGTAGCTTCAGCTACATTTAAAAATCTCTTGTTGCTTTCTTTACTCTATTATACTTGTGTTCTCTTCGTGTGTGAGGGAAACACTTAAACACTTGTGTGCACGTGAGGTGTTTGAGTACTAACGAAATTGTTCGGTGACATTCACATGAAAATGTTGAATCCTGCTTAAGTGAATCTAAACGAGATTGTCGTACGAAGGTGGGCGCGACTTGCGATGAAAGTTCGAGTCCAAGAAAAACCTTTGTAACAATTGGACAGAAGCAATGAAAATTGTCCAGTGGAAAAAAGCTATGATTGGATAAATGAAGGGCCTGGCAAAAAATGAGACTTGGGAACTTGTCACTGCTCCAGAAGGAACACGAACGGTTGGCTGCAAAAGGGTATTCACAGTGAAGCATAAGCTAGATGGGTCCATTGAGAGGTACAAGGCGAGATTGGTGGCCAAAGGTTTTACTCAAACATATGGAGTGGACTATCAAGAAACCTTTGCTCTAGTTGCTAAGATGAATACAATCAGAATCTTACTCTCGTATGCAGCTAACTTGGATTGGGACTTACAGTAGTTTGATGTTAAAAATGCATTTCTCCATGGAGATTTAGAGGAGGCTGAAACAATCACCACGAGCATGGTTTGAAAAGTTCAATCGGGCTATGATCACCTTTAGTTATCAACAGAGTAATGCGAACCATACCCTATTTATCAAGCACTCCCAAGGTAAGATCACACTTCTTATTGTCTATGTTGATGACATTATTGTAATTGGAAGTGATACAGAAGAGATGGCGAGGCTGAAGAAACTAATTGCTCAAGAATTTGAAATTAAGGACCTAAGAAAATTGCAATATTTCTTGGGAGTTAAAGTCGCTAGATCAAGAAGAGGAATCTTTATCTCCCAGAGAAAATATGTCTTAGATTTATTAAAAGACAACATTATGATGGGTTGTAAACCAGCTGAATCTCTCATCGAAAGCAATCACAAATTGCAGGTAGGAACGATTACATCAGTAGACATGAGAAGATATCATAGGTTAGTTGGGAGACTCATCTATCTTTCTCACATTAGGCCAGACATAGCATTTGCAGTTAGTCTGGTAAGTTAGTACATGCATGATCCACAAGAACCAAACAAGCTGTGTTTTGCATTTTGCGCTATCTAAAATCTGCTCAAGGAAAAGGCCTTATGTTTACTACCAACGGTCATTTTAAGATAGAAGTATTTATAGATGCTGATTGGGTTGGATCTTCAGATGACAGAAGGTCAACCACTGGTTATTGTACGCTCTAGTCACTTAGAGAAGCAAGACACAGAATGTAGTTGCTAGATCCAGTGCAGAAGTCGAATATAGAGATATGGCTCAAGGTGTGTGCAAACTATTGTAAGGAAGCTGATGAATGAATTACAACTGACAAATGAAGGAAGTTCATCTCTCTACTGTGATAACAAAGTTGCCATTAGTATAGCTCACAATCCTGTTCAGCATGATCAAACAAAACATATAGAAATTGACCAACATTTCGTGAAGGAGAAACTTGTGAATAGCTCTCTGCAATTATTCCATGTGGGGTCAAATGAACGATTGGCAGATGTCTTCACCAAAGGACTCTACAACAGACAGTTTCATAACCTTGTTTGCAAGTTGGGCATGTGCAATATCTATACACCAACTTGAAGGGGAGTTTTGACTAAAGATATTAGCATTGATCTTGTATTGATATTGTTATAATTGCTCCTATAATCTCTCCTATAATTGAGAGATTTCCTATAATTAATAGCTAGATTACTTCCTAAATAGTCCTAATTAAACCTTGTTCCTAAGTACAGAAATATAGTGAATACAAATTCTGTTCAACACTTTCATCAATAAACAAATCAGAACTATTCCTTTCCTTGGCATCAGCTGTGCAAGAATATACAGGGACTGCAAAGATATTGTCCCTTTTCCCAACTATATAAAATAGTATTCCTCTGTACATGAATATGAATTAGTCATCCCAAACAGCTTTATAATCATATCCATCCACCATATTTGGTAAGCGTGTAGATCTCATTGCTGCTGCTACTATCAAGGACTGTGAGGAAGCCCAATGCCTGATTCGAGTACTTTTTCAGCATCTTCATCCATCGAAATCTTACTCCAACCATAGTTTCTCAGAGAGAGAACCGTAGGTCGATCAAGCATGTTCCCTCTGAAGCCTATCATCTTCGACGACACCACAGGCATCACAAGAACAGCAGATGCATTGATTGAATCCTCTCCAAAACCTAGTGACAGAGAGCAAGCACTCTGCAGTGGACCAGATTTAGTTTTTCTTATTTACTAGTTTGTCTTGGATAGCTGTTGTTATATATTCTTTAAAATGACGAAAATAGGAAGAGAAGAATATGAAGAAAGATATTTCAACCAAAATACCTTTGCCTTGGCAATCATCTCCATGAACTTCAGCATTATTCCCTGGGTAAGTTTCATTTCTTTATTTTGGCCATGTTCAGATGGAATGACCAACCTGTAAGATGCATAAGATGAAAGCATTTTAGAATTTGCAGGTATCCTGGCAATAGTTGCACTCACTGTGATATGATCAATAAACAGCTGAAGTATACATGTCATAATCCTGAGAATGCTCAAGTTCTAGAGCTCAAAGTATCATAAGAAACATCTTGTTACTCTTCTACTAGCATTTTCTTCACTGGTGTGAAGAACGCAGGACATTTGGAACTTCATATTCACTGGGATAATGAAACAATATATCTAAAGAACATGAAATCATACCAGTCTGTTTCAGTTTCAGTACTTGAAGACAAGACTGGACCTAAAGTTGAATTCTCTTTGCCCTCAGAACCTGAAAATTTGAACAAGCATCAGTGTTGGTCATCCGAATCTTAGACATTTTAAATAATATTTATCATTATAACCTTTTGACTGGTCAGGTGCCAACAAAGATATGCCAATGAAAATAGATATCATTCCCAGTATGAACATTGTTGTCCTCGCTGCATCAAACACCTATCATGAGAAACATTTAATTTGCAATTCAGAGGGCGAACATCCAATCAATAAGGTCGAAACGTCAAATCCCAAGAACCCAAGAATGCAAGGTGCTTTTAAGCTGTGCCTTGATGCTGATCATCATTCACGCACGAATTCCCAACCTGTGCAGCAGGGTTATTGCTTGTGTCGGTTCAAATGCTCAATAATGCAAACAAAGTGTTATTTCATTCAATGACAAGCTTTTGAACAAAAGTTTACTGTAAATATCATAAACAAGGCTCCAGAATGTGTCA
Source organism: Erythroxylum williamsii (assembly GCA_027564335.1). Classification (NCBI taxonomy): domain Eukaryota; kingdom Viridiplantae; phylum Streptophyta; class Magnoliopsida; order Malpighiales; family Erythroxylaceae; genus Erythroxylum; species Erythroxylum williamsii. The sequence continues at coordinate 44,335,237 of JANITW010000006.1, forward strand.
GATAAGTGCTTAGTAGAAGAAGTTTCATTGGCTACATTGGGTTAATGATTACATCACTAGAATGGCCTATAAATCTTCCATACTGGATTATCTTGACTATCTAGCAAAAATACAAAATAGTGACGAGTAGAGAGAGAGACAGAGAGTACCTGATATTCCTGAAAGTACACAAATCCAGTACAAATTGAGAAGAAAGTCCAAGCAATCTGAAACATGGGGACAATGAGGATGGCATCAAACAGAGATAACCCTTCATTCAGCCTAGTCATCTGCAGAAGATGGAAGTACAATTAGAGTTCTGTTAAGTGATCAAACTCACTAGGAAAAGGATGTAATATCATAAAATTGGAATAACTTATCCAACTCTTTTTTTCCTAAAATCTTACCCAAAATCCTGCTGTACTAAAACAAAAGAAGAACTGAATAGGTGAACCAGCCTTGCAACTGGTAGCCACTATACATAGCCAATCTTAGAAGATTAGATCTGAAACCAAAAGACCAGCCGTCAGAACAAGAACATGATTGCAACAGTCCTACCGAAACCTTAAATGCTAATAAGGTAAATCTTTACTAGCTTACAGAGATTTTGCAAATAACACTGAAAAAGATCCAATTGCACCAGAAACTACAGCATAGGAAAAGGGCAGCATCATTTGCCAATAAGGTCTAATTTCTTGTCCTGAAATGACAATTAAAAGTTCTCCTCTCCTGCATATGACAATTATAGATATGAAGTGATTTAGCATCATGAATTTAGCCTTGAAATCATGCCAAACAACAACTAAGGGGAATGAAACAGCCACATCCTGACCTGTAAATGTAATGATGTAATGCCACAACTATGATCAAAACCATGCAGTAAAGAAGAAATGTAATGTTGTTGTACTTCTCTGCCAACTGCTCCGGGGAGTATACTGATAAGGGGGGAAAAAAAGGAGGAAATTTTCAAACACCAAAACACTGTTAACAAAAGTTTAGACATAATGTCGTTGTTGCTTCAATTGGAAAGAGATGACAAAGTAGAAAGTCAAGTCGTGGAAGAAAGACCTCAATAATTTTGAAAGTAAGCTCTGCAGCTGAAATTTCTTTATAGGAGGAAAATGAGCAAAGAACAACTTGCTCCAAGTCCTGTGAATCCTAGTATCGTTATTGTTCAGCTTAAAAACTTGCAATTCCACAATCATGGTACATAAATTTTGCATAAGCTTAAAATATGGATCTTTTAAGCCATTCTAACAGAGTTAGTTTTGCACCTAATTCTTATACTATTACTATTCTTTTTATTATATGTAATACTCTTATTTCAAAATCAAAACCTATCCATGTTTTATACCATTCATATCATGTTATGTATTTCATTTCCTAACTTCTTACCAGTGAATTAAATAATTATTTAATAAGTCAAATTTCACAAATGCAATTGCAAGATAGCATACACTTACGTTTAACATGGTCCAACAAAGTAACTTTGAGACAGTTGATTTTTATCATAAAGCAATTTAATTTCTATGGAACTCAAAAAGGGCAACCAGTATAAGGAACTTAATATTACAAGGAGAAATTTATGTACCTGGAGACTGATGGTTGCCAAAGGCAACAAGAAAAATGTTTCCTAGGACAATAAAGGCTGTTGCAATAAGGACTCTGAGAAAAGAGGGGGAAATACAAAAGAAGCTTCTGTTATTGACATGACCTAATTTAGCATATGACTGGAATGAAATTATGAAAAGTTTTGAAGTTCTGAAATCAGCTCACTTGAAGTTTTTTAACATACTTGATAGTGATCATTTTGTTCAACACGAAGTAAGCAAATGCAATGTTGGACACAAATTGAATAGATCCCAAGGCTGCAAGAAGAGACTGCATGGTAGAAAGATAAAAGTAAATAAAAATCAGACAATAGGCACTCCAACAACACTACTCTAAGAATTGCAGAATCAGAAGGAATTGGAGCATATAATCCGCACTAACCTGAGCAGCATATCCAAAAGAAATGAAATTGAGGCAATTTCCTAAGAAGAAAAATAATACACCTGCATACATGAAGTCTTTTCTTTAAGTCGATAATTTACAAGTTCTTAGACGTTGCTTCAATGTACAAACTATTGCAAGTGACATAGAAAAGAGGAAATCACCGATTCTCCAGGTCTGGAACTCTATGATAGGCTTCAAATGAATCTTGCTACTTTTTCCCTCATTTTCTAGCACCGAATGCCTTTCTCTCTGCAAAATAACATCCACATAATTTAAGCTTTAATAAACTATTTTTTTAATATGAAAAATAGAATCACTAAAAAGGGAAACACTTTGTATTTTAAAATGCTAGAAAAACGAGAATAGGAACACACCTCTGTATGACCCAATTTGAGAAGATTGGTCCCAAAGTTGATAGCAACGCTCCCAATGAGGTTAATGAAAGCTCCAACGATCCACTCCCCCATTGCTTTATGAGATTGAAACTGAGATGGATTGTATCAACTATCAAATAAAACCATAAATAGAAGATCAGCCAACTGATTAAATGTGAAAAACCCAGATCGTATATGAATAAATGTCATTCCTTTTGGGTTTATTTAAGGAAGAAAAAACACAAACCGGTCTATGTAGAAATCTGTAGAGGGATTTAGGAGAGAGCATCCATAAATATAACAAAACAAGAACTGGATTAGACATAGGTTTGCATTCCACTTGATTTCTAGAATCGTATCCATTTCTATACTATGTAATGGAATGGCTCCAACGGAACTGAAAAAGCTTAAAAAATAGTTGAAATAACTCTCAGAGAAGGAATATATAAGCCCCAATTTGTTCCTTTAATAGCAAAATCATAAGAAGAAGATATAATTTACCAGAGATATGGAGAGAGAAACCAACTATATTTCGTGTTTTTGTTTCGTTTAAATTTAAAAAAGAATTTGAAACATGTGAAGAAACTGGCAAGACTGGAGGATGTGTCTGAAAGGAGTTTTAGGGAAAGAGAGATTGAAAGAAGAAATTGTTGTTTTATACTACAATACGACCATGAATTTGTAGCCTTTCGACCTCTCCCCTTCATCAAATTCAGCATGTTTTAAAGTTGGCTGGAATTCAGTTGGAATTGAATGAGTCACTTTGACTTGTCTGCTGAGTTATAACTTACAAGAAACAATGTAAACCTAGAAGACGAGAGATCGACCTCGTCTCTTTTCTTTTTCTTTTTAATTTTGTTTTGGGGGATATTCGATGCCATTTGGGAAGCTTCGTTAGCAGCCGCCTTTTCAACAATGACGGCCCAATCAGAATCCGCACTGCAGACTGCGCCCCACTAGTCTTCCTAATTCTCAACTGTTGCTTCTCCGCCCACGCAACTGCTTAGAAATGAAGCAGCCAAATCCTACTATTAAACTTATAATTGAAATTTAGACTTGGACCTAAAATTGTGAATTCTAGTTTCATTGTTTTATGTGGCGGGAAATACTACAACTAAAATTTTAATTTATCGTCCAATTTTAAGAAGTTTAAATAAAATATTTTTAATATTAATTACTCAATATTTTATTGACCTTTTAAAGATGCACACAATTTTAATCCGAATTAAAATTAAAATGAATATTCAAATTTTAACTATTCCAATTCTAATTCTATTCAATGCATTAAATAATAATCCTTCTTTTTCATCTTTAAAGTAAGGCAGGGGAATCATTTCCTTGTTTGCAATCTATATCATTCAAATAATAAAGACAATGAATCCAAAAATGCAAATAAGTTGATAAGGGACTCTTCTGGCTTAAGTGAGGTCATAAGTTCAAACCGTCCTCATGTATGTAGCTGTTTAAAACTTGGAACTAGAGTTTTGTCTCCTGTAAGATACCTACCCGACTCAAGCGGAGATTAGTTTAGGAATGAATAGCTTAAAAATGTCTTTCTATAGTTAGAACCCTCCTAAAACATCTTGTGGGTAACCAAAAATAAAAAAATAAAGACGATAATTTTCTTCGCTTGCCTCTTTCTTTCTAACTTCCTACTATATTAATGACTAATATTTGTTTGAAGTTAGTCGTTTAATTTTGGTGTCTTAATTATCCTTTTTCCTTTATTGCTATTTTCATTTGCCTAGACTACCTTTTTATTTGTTGATTTTCTAGCTAGAATTTTTTTGTAGTAACAGTCTTTCTAGCACGCTACTAAAAGTTGAACCTTTTCTTTTTCTTAACTTGTCACTGTTTCACCCAGGGATCTTTTTATCATAAACCAACTTCTCCACAACCCCCTTCCCTATTTATATTACATATCAATCATATCGTTATACCCTCCTCTCCTAAACTTCCCCAAGCCTTACTTTTGATCTGTTCTTTTTCACTTATTTTCCTCCTTTGCGTGTCAAATCCCTTTTGCTGGTTTTCTCGACAGAAGCTAGCACATCTAAATCCCTTCTTTCATCCTCAGCCATGTAACTGGAGGATTCTCCTAATCAAAGCATCAAAGTTAACAACACTTGACATTAAGTGGTGGGAGAAATTTCTCCTTATGTTAAACTTGTTAGATAATTTCATTATATGTGACTAATATATTTTGATTTAATCATTTAAGTATATTAAATCCCATTAGTTATTTGGGTAAGAGATATTAGGTTTAATTAAAATAAATAATATGATGTATTTACATTGATGGAATGTAAAGATAATGATAATAAAAAGAGGTGTTGTTTGAATTTTTAAATAGATAACTACCTCTCTCTCTCTACCTATAAAGTCTTTTAAGTATCTCTCCATCAAAAATATACGGAAAGTTACGAAACAAAGGCCAAGAGAGAGAAAACAAAATCTAAAGGATATCTTGCGAAGATTACAGAAGATTATCAAGTTTCAGATATACGATGGATCAAGGTACGCATATGTTATTGTGAAAATTTATTAGATTCCAAGATCCTGTAATTTTATCATGTAAGAAAGTATTAACAACTTGATCCAGTATGTAATAGTAATCGATTTCAACATGCTTCGATCTTGAATAAAATATTAGCATTGTTGTGGAGGTATGTTGCACTTATCACACTAAAGAATTGGTGAACTTTTGACTTGCAGCTCTAATTCCTTAAGCAAAGAAATCAGCCACTAAAGCTCGGTAACACTAATAATATATCCCAATGCTCTACACTCGACCTCGGTAGAAGATCTTGCTATTGTTCTTTGTTTGCGTTACCCCAAAGCTATTAATATGGATCCAACAAAAGCACAATATCCGTAAGTCAATTTTCTATCATCCAATAAACTTTTCCAACCGGAATTACGATAAGCATGAATCATTCATGAAGAAGATGATGAAATCAAAAGACCATGATGAAGTGTACCTCTCAAGTACCGTAGAATCCTTTTGACCACAGTCTAATGTTCAACTATTGAATTGTGCATAAATTGAAGAACTTTTTGACAGAGAATGAGATATCTGGACGTGTGAAAGACAGATATTGTAACCCTCTACCAATGCTTCTATAGAGTGTCATTTGTAAATGGGTCTCCAATATTATTTTCTAATTTAACTTGTGGACAGTTAGAAGTAGAAATAGTATTGGCTCAATCCATCTTTGCTTTACTCAACAATTCTTGAACGTATTTGGACTACGTAAGGAGTCTTTGGGGTACCGAACATACTTCAACTAAAAAAAAAGTTAATGCAAAGAGCCAAGGTCTTTTAATTTGAATGAAGTACTCAATGACTTGACAAGAGACTAACTATGAGTAAAATTGTTTCCAATCAACAGAATATCATATACATACATTAAGTAATATGCTTTATTTCTTATATGATTGTAATAACAAAGGGAGGTATCGGTCTTAGAGACAACAAAACCAAGAAATAAAAGAGCTTGAGATAAATATATAGGTATCACTGCCTTGGAGCTGGGCGTAAGCAATAGAGGGACTTTTTCCAACCTGCAAACATGATATGAAAAAACTATAACTCACAAATCCAGGAGGTTGTTGTATAAAGACTGCCTCATCTAAATTTTCTTGCAAAAATACATTGGACACATCCAATTGCAGAATTTCTCCATTTATCTGATTCCACGGGACTAAAGATGACTTGATTTGTATATGGTTTCAAAACATGGCTATAGGTTTCACCAAAATCAATGCCAGGTTCTGTGGAACCATCGACTTTCCTCTTTATACAGTAAACTCATATCTTATGATATTTTGAGAAGATAAAGTCCCAAGTTTTTTTTTTTGTAATGTGTCAAATTCCTCTTGCATTGCCCGTCTCCATTTTTTTTTATTTGACGACTTGATGTTATGTGATAGGTTTGGTTTCATCCAAGAAGGTAGTATCTTAATGATAAGTGATAGGTTTGGTTTCATCCAATAAGGTAGTATCGAAGGCTTTAGGTCTTAATTTCCCTGCTTGCATTTAAGTGACCATAGGATGTGTTTTTTTTGTTACCACTTTGGAAGTGGTTAGTTCTTTTTGGTCTTTGGAGAGGTCAACTACAAGTGAAAGTTCTATTGGTGGAAAAATCGGGTATTTTTTTTCTCTAAGGTAAATAACTAGTAAAGTGAACCGATTCGATAATACCTAGAAAATACCACCAAAAGGACCATAAGGCTTCAAATGTTGTCATTTATGGAGCGTTGCATGGTCGGATTTTCGACGTCTTGTGCGCATCACTTGGTCAATGTCGTCCCAACACCGACCTTCAAGCAACCGCTGGCGTACTATGCTCGCCAGAAACGTCGGGGCTCCGATAGGTTCCAGCCTTAAAAACGACCTTGAGATCTTTTTTTAAAATATTTATTAATATTAATTATGTAAATATTAATAATTAGTTTGGTTAATTCAGAACTAACCCATTATGTTATGATTATAATTCTAAAATCATTTTCGGCATTAATATTTTATGAAAAATATTAAATTTTAATTATGTATGCTTATGATAGAATTTGAGTTTTTGACATGCATATTGTAATTGTTTAATTTTTGCACAAATTACATGTGATTAATTGAAAAAATTTTGTGTGTGTAAATTTATGATCATTATACATGAAAATTATATTAAATAATTTGTGCATTATTATTTGATTTATTTGCATTATTTATTCATTGATGCAAATAATTAGGCTTTAATTTAAAGCTTGAGATAATGTAAGAGATCATATGATTTTAATTAATTGGGAGTAGCCACAACATCTCAAATTAATTATAATTATATATTTAGTTTTAAGATCACATTAATGCATTAATTGTAATTAATCATACGTGATATGATAAAATCTACCCACAAGAATTTTGTTATATTTGTATGATTTATTAGGATAAAATATTGGATTATATTTCTTAATCTACCTATAGGAATTAAGAAAAGGAACATAATTCAATAGTTTTGTCATAAAGTTTCGGATGAATCTAATTAAGTAGAACTTTAGCCCACAGGCAAGTCTTATGTCACTAGATTCATCTGTTAAATGCATGATTTATATTAGTAAACCATGACTTATTATTGGTCTCGAAATATATATAACAAGCATATATTTTTATTTCTCAATTTGCATTTTCTCAGATAATTAATATTTCTGATATTAAGTGTGATATTCTCGAAGTGAGAGGTGACAATTATAAGGTGTGGAAGGAGAGAATTTTGCTTTATTTAGGCTAGATTGATATAGACTATGCTATTAGGAAGAATGAATTACCGAGTATGACTAAGACCAACACTCCAGAAGCTGTTGCTCTTTATGAAAAGTGGGAGAGATTTAATCGTCTCTTCGTGATATTCATAAAGACCAAGATATCTGCTGGCATTCGTAGTTATGTCGAACAACATAGTAATGTTAGAGATCTATTAAAGGCCATTGATGAGCATTTTGCTACATCTGATAAGGCTCTTGCTAGCACTTTGATTATGCAGTTCTCATCCTTGAGGCTCACTAGGATAAAGGGCGTATGTGATCATATCATGCATATGAGGAACATAGCGGCTCAGCTGAAAGCATTGGAGGTCCTGGTGCATTACATTCTATGCACTCTGCCTCAATAATATGATCCTTTCAAGATCTCTTATAACACACATAAGAACAAGTAGTCGATCAATGAATTGTTGATCATGTGCGTACAAGAAGAGGAGAGGTTGTTGATGGAAGAGGGTGAAAGGGCCAATTTGACTGTCTCAGGAAAGAAGAAACCAGATGATGATGCCAAAAATAAAGGAAAAGGCAAATTTACTCCTCAATCCGATATAAAGAAGCCATCAAAGTGTTTCTTCTACAAAAAGATGGGACACATGAAGAAAAACTGTGCTAAATTTAAGGACTGGTTCAAGAAGAAAGGTACTCAAATTTTATTTGTTTGTTATGAGTCTAATATGGTTAATGTTAATCATAACACATGGTGGATTGATTCTGGTTCTACAATCCATGTTTCGAATACCTTGCAGGGCATGTAAAACCTAAGGAAGCCGGTGGGAAGTGAACAATTCATCTATTCAGGAAGCAAGACGAGTTCACATGTGGAAGCCTTCGGCACTTATAGTTTGGTTTTGAGTAGTGGCTTTATTTTGTGCTTGGAGAAGAACTTTTATGTTCCAAATTTCTCTAGAAATTTGATTTTTGTATCAAGACTTGTACCTTTTAGTTTTTCCTTTAACTTTTCAGATTTTGGTTTCAGTTTTTGTAACGGATCTAAAGTTATTAGTTATGGTACATTATCTTATGGTTTTTATTTCATTCAGTTACAAAATGATGATGCCTATAATTCGATGCATGTCATTGTTGGATTGAAACGATGTGTTGTAAATGAAGAATCCTCGATGTTGTGACACCATAGGTTAGGACACATCTCTATTGAGAGAATTAACAGATTAGTAAATGAAGGAGTACTTAGTACTTTGGATTTTGTTAACTTTGAGACTTGCGTGGATTGAATTAAGGGTAAACAAACTAACAAATCTAAAAGGGGTGCCAAGAGGAGTACAAACCTGTTAAAAAGCATACATACAGATATTTGTTATCCAGATATGGACACAAATAGTCTGAAATACTTTATCAACTTCATAGACGACTATTTGCTATATATGCATCTCTACTTAATTCGTTCTAAGGATAAAGCTTTGGATGCCTTTAAAATGTTTAAGGCTGAAGTGGAGAATCAATGTAGAAAGCTGATTAAAATCGTGAGGTCAGATAGAGGTGGAGATTACTATGGT
>JANITW010000006.1:44405649-44430806 GCA_027564335.1 Erythroxylum williamsii
CCCTTGCAAGGTGAACTCCATTCCTCTTCGATCAAAAGACATATACATCTTCCTCCAATCAACCTTCACCACCCCTAAAGTTTCCAGCCATGCCACACCTAGGATTAAATCAGGCCCTCCAGTATCAAAAACATAAGCATTCACGGTGAAGTCTTCCCCATTCAGTTCTAACTTTATCTCATTACAGATTCCTTGTGAAAAAGAGTGGTGACCATCTCCTAACCAAACTCCAAATGTCCTAGTTGGAGTAATAGTAATTCCCATAGTCTCCAGTCTCCACCAACCTGCTGGACACAAAATTATGACTAGCCCCGCTATCAACCAAAATAACAACAGGCATTTCCCGAAGCTTACCAATTAAAACCATGGATTTTTTTGGAGAAGATGGACCCTCTCTAACTCTCCGAACTTCACTGAATTACATACCAACTCCCAATCTTCTTGCTGCCCTTCATCGACTAGTTTTTCTTGTCTACCCTCTCCAACTTCCTCTTAATCATCCTCCCAAATTATCAGCCGAAGCTCTTTATCTGGACAGCGGTGGAGGGAACCGAAAGTTTGCCCACATTTAAAACATAAGCCTTTTGCCCTCCTTTCCATCAGCTGATCATAGGCCAAATTACGTGTTCTCTTCCATTTTGAGTGCCCTGGTCGGTGACATCAGTGGTGGGACCCCTCTGCTTGTTGAGTGGCTCCTTCACGTCATTTTTAATAGTTCCCCCTGCATGATATGGCTGAGCTGGGCGAAACGTGTTGGAATTTCCTGTACGGGGCTCAACGTTTGCATGAAACCCGTCTGGTTTTCTCCTTCCCTCCCATGGCCGAATCACACCCTCACCCACTAATTCCCTTTCAACCTTCCTTGCGATTGAAAGGAGTCGAACCCGAGTTGGGGGGTTGTGGGTTCTAACCCTGTTCCGTATTTCTTCTCGTAGACCCCCCAGAAAATAGCTCATATACCACTCTTCCGGGAAATGGCCTATTTGAGACACCACCTTCTCAAAATCGTCAATATAGCCGTCTACTGAACCCTTCTGAAATATCGATTTTAGTTGTTCAATTGGGTCTCCCTCATCCCTGCCTCCATAACGATCGAACAATGAGTGTTTGAATCGCTCCCAAGTCATACATGGTTCTAGCTCCGTAAATTCATGAACCAATAGAGAGTCGACCCCTTAATGCAAATCTGAACCATGGGTATACGAAGCTCAATAGGGATTTCATGAATCAAAAAATACTATTCTGCTCTCGTAACCCAAGCGAAAGGATCATCCCTGTGAAAAGTAGGGAGATCGACCCTACGTGTGACGTTCCTATACTCCTCCCATGCACGTTCTGCGGCCACCGAAGGAGTGTGGTCACCCTGTCAGCATTGCCCAGCTCCCATCTGTCCACCAGTAGGCCTATCGTTGCCGGCGGTAATCGAAGAGAAGTGTGTCTATCGCTACCTGCTGAGGATGACGCATTATGGGTAAACGCCGATGGTTCTTCTTCTTCACCCACTTTCTGTTTCTGTGAGTTCCTATCCATCAAGGATAAAAATCCATCCTTCATTTCCGACTATAGCAGACTTTGTGACTTGGCCAGCGTTTCCACACTGGCCATCAAGGTACTCATCTGTGATCGAAGGTCCTTTAGCGTGGCATCGTGCGACTTCACCATTGCTTCTTGAGCCAATAGTGATGTTTCTTGTCTCCTAAGAGACGCTTCTACAATAGACACTCTACCCTCCATTCATGTTTGCATACAATCTTCACCCTCTTGGTCTCTCAACGAAAGCACCAATTGATAGAGGTAATTGTGGAGATTGTATTATTTACGTATATAATAAGAGTTACAGCTATAGATTCCTCCTGAGAAATCTTCCCAGGCCAATACACTAGACAATGATCAATCGATATCCCCCCCTTTTTCCTAAGTTCAGACCATATACCCTGCACTTTACACAATCTCTCTCTCCATAACAAACTCCCAACAGATTGCCTAACAAACCTGCCTATGTGGCCATGGTACTTTTCCACATCCTACCCCTACGAATGTAGGTTTGGATGGGCTTAGGTTGTTGCACTATGGGCTGGGATTGAGTACTAACAATTTCTAATATGTAAAATTCAGCAGAGCACAGCCCAAAAAGCGTGTGGTCAGATTAAAAATCCAAAGTTCAGAATGCAGCAAAATGTCAATTGATACATGTAGTTTCCTATTTCAGATTTACGCCCACTAATACATAGCAGCTCATTGGATGTGTAACATACTGAGGTTATTAGAAAGTACCTTCCCATGGGCCACAGCTATCTCAACATCTGGAAGAGATTCCTCAAGGAAATCCCTCACTTCCTCAAGTCCTGCATGCATTTATAAAGGGAAAATCATATAATAAAGATCAGGTATAGATCATCTTTGGATGTAATATTGGAAGGAAAACCGTTAGTAATTATAAAGCAGGTCTGAGTTATTCCAAAGTTTTACTTGTTGGGAGTGGAACAAGGAACCTGTTTTATATAGGTCATCATTGATAAAAATAATTGCAACTCTTTCTGGGATAACATACTCTTTAAGTTTCTAAAGCCTGGGTACAATGGATGATCATGTACCAGAACAAGATACATAAATATAACCACTAGAATACATAAGCCATATCAATCTTCAGCTACAAATTCAAATGGAAAAGAGATACCAAGCTTTCAACTGTACACACCTTTAATACGAGGCAACACATAAAACACTTGGCCTCCACGATCCAGCTCATATTTGATTGCTGATATTACCTTTTCTTTACTATATCCTGAAAGGTGGGTTTTTATAGGAACCCTTTCTGGAGGTGGAGTTGAAATTAAACTGAAAATTACATTTCAACTTTATCAATGGTAACACCAGAAAATTATACTTTCAATGGACAATAACTTCTTAGAGTTAGATATTTAACATGGCCATGGAAGTAGTTTTTAGGCTTAAAGATGTAGAGGATATGCCATGCATGGTCTAGCCATTGAAGTGGACTGGCCTTGCACACCACCTGCACCTTAATAAAACCCAGAACCCTCCATGGGCCACAATCCATACAAAGCCATTTTAGAGCGACATGCTCACGTGGTACTCCCAGCAAAGGCATGGCTAGGACAACTTAACACAATTTTTCTTTAGGAGAAGTTTCAACAGGAAATGGGCATATAAGTAGTACAATCTACATTTATTGAGTAACAAATGACTTTAGTACTTCCTACTTGTCCCATAAGAATAACTTAAATCATAGAATAATTCCAAACAACCATAGAAGAACAATTCAGTGATTTCGATCACACTAAATATTAAAAATAATTAATGTGCTGACTCCATATAGCAAATCCATAAGACCATAGATCTAAAATTAAACTGCAAATAAAATTGTCTTGATATTAAAAATTAAAAAATATAGAGAAGAATATTACTAAAAGAATGGTCTCTATGAGCCCATGTTGTTCATTTTGGGTCATGATATGCTAGCCATGGATCATAGCATGCTTGTAGCCTACCATGGTCCAGGGACCCTAACATACCTAGCACATACAAGTGGCAACTAAGCATAGCCCTAATTCTTGTTAGGCTATATGATCCTTTTGAGGTCATTGAATTTAAAAAGAATGACAATGGGAAAAGCATCTAGTCCTAAAGTTTTCAGTTTTAACTTTTACAAATTAATCTATAAACTTTTTAACTTTTAGCAATCAAGTCAGGAAGCCTCCTAAAACATGCTAATAAGAATAAGGTGTCAATAGTTTAGTAGGTCATTAATGAACTGACATGTTTAAGGTTCATGAATCATGCCATCTAAAACTTCTAAAAATTGACTAATCATGCCATCTAAAACTTCTAAAAATTGACTATCTCCTACAGGCTTTATTTTTCTTAAGATAAATATTTCCTTCATGGATAAAATGGTGAAACAAGTTAGTTGTCTTAGGTATAATACCTTGCATCACGAAATCCAGTCAATGCTAAATAAAAAGTGCGTGGAATTGGCGTTGCTGAGAGAGTAAGAACATCAACTGAAGTTTTGAAAGACGCTATCTTTTCCTTCTGCTTGACACCAAACCTCTGTCAAGCAAATAAGTATTAGAAAATCAAGTTAAAGACAATATCGTATAGCTTTATGGAAAAAGGTAATGTCTTGTTGCTTTCCAACATGCATCCAGTCATAGCATACAGTGTGGTGTATAGAAAAACCTTGTCAAGCCACAGCTGTGATAGCTTGTTAGGATATGTTTGCATACATCCACGCATGTCCAAATTTCTATAGGCATTAGACTACTTGCATATTTAACCATATTACAAGTGTACAAATAGCAGCACATACCAACTATCTATATATATGTCCATGTTATAGAAGAGAGTGGAAATGTGGTGAGATCTCCTATCATTGGGTGTAACAAAGTAAATCACTTCATCATTCTTAAAATATTGTCATTAAAATAGACCAAACATTAATGTTCGAAGTATAAGCACAGTAAACAATGCATGTCAACTTGACATTATATTGCAAGTCTTAGATTAGTTGCAAAGATAAGATAAAGCCTACTGAATGCAAATTCTCCACCTTGTTTAGTTGGCAATAATAACAACTAATAATGAAGTCCTTGAGAACTAGCTTCATACCTTTTTAATATAAATTCTCATGTCCTTCATGAGTTTGGTTGTGAACTCTTATCACTACTATAAAAATTGAAGGGAAGAGCAAGGGGAGCAGGGAGGTAAACAATTTTGTTTTGAAATAGAATTAGAATATCCTTGATGCCACATTCACTATCCCTCGAACCTCTCTCAATCAACATGTACACCTGTTGCAACTTTGTAGACTTTTATAGCTGTCGAGATATATATTAGCTGTAAATACTATTATTCTTTGATAGATATTATGGATGTTAATATCCCTTGATTTGAGGGATATTTGGTTGTTAATCGTATCCCTTGATTTGAGGGATTTTTAAGATTTTCTCTATTTCTAGATTAGGTAGTTTCCTATTCTATATCTAAGACTTACTGTATATATTATGATGCATTGTAACCCAAAAGAGCAAGAGAGCAATAAAGAAATTTTTCCTCTCAATCTTCTTCAACATGGTATCAGAGCCCTAGGGTCTCTTTGTCAAAAACCTGCCGCTATACAACCTTCATTGCTGTCAGTTTTTCTCTAGTTTTCACAGCCTTAATTGCTGTAATTTTTACAAAGTCTTCTGTTTTTTAAACCATCTATTCCTTCACTACATCTACAATCGAAACTTCCATCTCAAAGGAGGTAAATTCTGTCCCAAAAACTGGTGAGTTACAAAACATTAGAGCTTCCTATCGAGTCAACGGAAAAAAAATATCTGAAGTGATCTCAATTCATTTGTACCCTAAAGGGTAAAGGAAGACTTAGCCATATCACAGGAAATGGACCAGAAAAGCAAGACCCAGCATTTGAAGCATGGGATGAAGAGGATTCAATGATTATGTCGTGGCTTTGGGATTCGATGGATCCTACCATTAGTGAAACCTACATGTTTGTTGCTTCTACAAAGGAGATTTGGGAGTTTATCCGGCATAACTATTCAAAGGATCGTGTGCAGTCAGAATTTATGAGGTAAAAATTAAAACTGGAGCAGCAAAACAAGGAGATGCCAATTTTCTCAGAATTTATGGCAGGAACTTGATTATTATTGAGTATTTGAGATGAAGTGTGCAGAGGAAGCTGCAATCCTAATGAGTTTTATTGAGAAAGATCGGGTGTATGATTTTTTGGCTGGTTTGAACCCAAAATTTGACCAGGTAAGAGTCCAAATTATTGGTAAAGAAGAGATGTCATCATTGGAAGAGACGATCTTGTTAATTAGAGCTAAGGAGAGTAGAAGAAACATCATGCTCGAAGTTCCAACAACTGAAGGGACTGCACTAGCAACAAAAAGAGATCAACAAGAGAGAGAGAGGACTAACAAAAATCCTCAGTTGAAGGATAACAAAGACAACCTGTGGTGTACATATTGCAAAAAGCTGAGACATATCAAAGAAAGATGTTGGAAAATAAATGGTAAACCACCAAGTCATGAGTGAGGAAACCGTGGAGGGCAACCAAGGTTCCCACAAAGAAATCAACGTCAAGCTCACTCAATAGAACAATTCAATGAGGAAGTAAAGGTGGATAATAGCAGATTCAGCAGTGAGGACATAGAAAAACTAAAAAACTTGCTAGATTCCCGTGAAAAACCACCTGGGGCTTGTTCATTGGCTCTCTCAAGTAAGTCTTCAAACTCTCATATTTGATCAAAGAGCAAAATTTGACAGTAAGACATTGCCACGAGCAACCCTAGCTACATAATTGGAGATGAAATATAGGCTTGGGCCTGACTTGAACCGACTCAAAGTCAATAGGCTTCACTCGAGTTGATCAGGTTTTGGGTGTAACTTAGGCTTTTCTTTGAAATTTCAGGTTTCAAGTCGGGCTTAGATTTGGGTTGCCTAGCAAGCCGACCTAACCTGACCTGACCCTACCCAAAGTTCGAAAGTTTAAAGTAAAAATGACGTCATTGTTTTCCAAATTTTAAATTAAAAAAATCCATCCGTATGCATCAGGCTAGTTCGGGCCCTTCCCTAGGCATAGTTCATCGACAGCCTTATTTGTTTTCTCTGAGTTGGCTCAATATGAAAATTAAAGCCTAACAATTTGTTGATCCAACATTGTTGCGAAGAGGCAGTTCTCTTTTGTTTCAATAGGAATTTTAGGTTGTAGTAATCAATTTTCATAAGAAATGCCTCCCTTATAGGTAGGAGCATCAGTGGTGCACTGCCTTGATCAAACCAATTAGTTCACAGTTGTAAGCAAGAAGGTCAAAGCACGAATCTGCCAATTTCTTGTTGGAAAAGGCAGTGGAATGGCCCACCTATTGCAAGATAGCCCCTATATCATATCCAGAGGCATCAAGCCCCACCATAAAATCTAAAGAAAAATTGGGTAGTTTTAAGACAAGAGTAGCTACAAGTGCTTTCTTCAAAATTGGAAAGCAATGACTGCTTTTGTGTTCCAGCAAAGATTATGCTTCTTGAGAAGATTGGTGAGGAGGTGTCGTGATCTCACCATAATTTTTGATGAACTACCTATAGTATCCAATCAACACAAGAAAACCATGTAGGAGTTTAGCCTTTTGCAGTTTAAGTCACTCTGTTACTTGTTGAATTTTGTTGGGGTCTATCGACACACCTGCACTAGTGACAATTTGTACAAAATATATTTCATTGGTCTGATCAAAGGAGCATTTGGACTTCTTCAAAAACAGTTGGTGAGAGCGTAAGAGATCAAAAATTATTCGAATATGATGGTGTCCCACCCAAGTCTTGCTATAAACTAGAATGTCATAAAAATATCCTAGGACAAACTTATAGAGGTATGCTTGGAATACCTCATTCATGAGAGCTTAGGAGGGGGAAGAGGCATTACTTAGGCTGAATGGCATCGCACCATAATTTCAAAGTTGTAATGGTTACAAAAGGCAACCTTCTCAATGTTCGAGGAATCCATAAGCATTTGATGATACCAGAGCAAAGGTCGAGTTTGGTGAAGTACTTGGAGCCATGAATTTCATCTGGTAACTCATCCACCATAGGAATTAGAAAATTGTACTTCATTGTTTTTCCATTAAGCTCTCTGTTGTCTTCATAAAAACGTCATGATCCATCATGTTTCTTTACAGTGAAATTGGCAAGGAAAAAAGGAATTGTCTAGGAAGAATAATTCCCTTGTCAAGCATGTCTTCACATCGCTTCCCTATTTCCTCTTTTCACAAGAATGGATAAAGACAAGGCCTTACCACTGCATGACCCATTTCTGGTAACAAGGGAATGCGGGTGGTGTTTTGTGCGGGTGGTGGTGGTCCTTTTGGTTCCCAAAACAAAACTTGATACTCCACAATTAACTTCTCTAGTGCCACATGAGAACTTATTGAATTTTGAATAGAAAACACCTTAAGCACAACTTTCATACTTTCCCCTCTCCATGTCACCTTATTCTCGTTGAGCCAAAAGGACATTCTTAAGGAAGAAAAATCACACACAATTGCACCAAACGTGCAATCAATTCACACCTAACACCTAGACAATCTAATGGTATCATATACAAATCAACACAAAAAGAGTTAGAATAAACCTGTAAGCACGCCCCTTCACACGTGCTGGGACTTGGATTTTTTTTTTCCACCATTTGCTACAGAGAGTTTAAGACCTGATTGGTTTTAGTAAGGCAAACCAAGCTGATGTCCTAATCCATTTACAAAATTATATGTGTTTTCAAAATTCACCAAAACTAGAACATGTTGCCCAATGCCTTAATCTACATAGTTTGCACTTTTCAATCTATAATTACATCGAGAGAAACCTCAAGCTCTAAGGATGCGATTATTCTATCCTCATCTTCACCTTGTTTGATGTCCAATAATCCCAACCAAAAAAGGCGTTTGCATTTGTGGTCACTTATGTATGCCTTCTATCTTCTATTTTAGCTTGATTTAGATAGGTGATAAAGGCCGGTTGGTGCATTTTTCCAACTAACTCCGTATTGGCATTCTGCCTTATTCCCTGACTTCTTGCAATAATCTAAATCTATTTCGATGTTATCTACCTGTAATTGTCGAGTTTCCCTTTCTTGATCCTAGCAAGGCTCATGGTTGCCATCAAATTTATAGGTTGAAGAATTTCCACATCAAGGCGAATGGATTTAGACAGCCCCATTGCGAAAATATCCATTTGCTAACTATTTTAGGTACTACTATAGGTAATACATAATAATTGGGATTTAAACCCCTTTATTATTGGACTTAACTAGGAAATAAAAGACATAATCATAATAGAATTTCAGAATATTTTGTGAAACAATTTTGCAACATAATTAGTTGATATCATATTAATTATTGCTTAATTTATGGGCTCTTAATTCCAGGCCTGAATCCTGTCATTCTTGTCTTGATTCTGTTTTACCCCATCATCCTTCTTTCCTTTGTGAGCTTAGCCTTTCCACTTGACCTATTTTATCTTCTTCCATAATGCTTGCCCTAAATCAAATATTTTGATATAGCAACAAAAAGAAAAATAAAAGATCTTTCCTATATAACGGTTAATAGTTATGTTAATTTTTTCACATATTTTCTATTTAAAAATAGAAAAGTCGAATTTAGAAGTAGAAGTATAATTTAGAAGTAACATAATTAAATTTATATATATTTAGAAATACTTTGTGTTCCCACTACTTTTTTCTAGTAGGGCTTCTCCTATTCAAGGGCAATATGTAAAGAAACTAGAATATATACTATATTGATTACTAAGAAACAAGTTGATCTCTTTATAGGTGGGGTACTTTTATAGTCCTCTCCTCTCTTTGATGTATATTACACTCTTTTTCTCAATTATTCCTTTTGGGGCTCCTAAAATTAACAATTAAAAGTCTCAATCAGTGGAAATTCCCAAATTGTAACATGATATAACAATATAAGAGCATAAATTCCTCATTGATCATAACTAATTGCATTTATATGGTAAGTATATGGTTCATTCTGACATCAGTACATACTCTACTCGAGTAAGTAAGTAGAACAAGATTCAATCTGAAGAGCCAAACACGTCAATTAATCTCAGGCAAAATTGGACAACCCTTATGCCTTGTATGCTGCCAGTACGTGGGGCGTATTGATTTCAAGCTCTCATCCAACAGCCACCTAAGTAATCGTATTTACACTTTGTGTATTTCTAAAGACCATCATATAAACAAACATAAACCACAAAAGAATGCAATATGTACTTGTATTCAAATCCCTAGCCCAGCAAAATGAAATGACCCAGAACTTAACAAGTATCACATTAAGAAGGAGAAGATTCATCACAATCAAGAGAAACATGGTTTTGGGGACCAACCTGTTCCTCATCAACAACAAGAAGGCCAAGATTGCTATATACGACACGACTTCCAAGAAGTGAGTGAGTTCCCACAATAATGTCTAAGTTACCATTTTTAATCATTTCCAGACTTTTCTCTTTCTCTGTTTTGGTCTGCAGTAACAACAGCTAGCATCATTTAAGGCCAAATTATAGTAGCATGTTTTTCAAAATTAAAGCATTTTCAGAAATCAAATGGTAAGCAAAACATTTTCTTGGACCTTCATAACATTACAGTATTAAAATGTTCTCAAGACTAACTAGCTAACATAACTGTAGTGCAATTCTTTTCATGGATTGCCATTGGTCCAATACGAAATAACCAGATCATTAAAAACAAAGAGAAGACCCTACCTGAAACCGACTAAGAAGCCCAATATTAATATTTGAATTCTTGGAAAACCGTTCTGAGATAACATCAAAGTGTTGTTTGGCTAAGACAATGGTTGGCGCCAAAATCATAGCTTGTTTTCCTGCAGAAACTACACAAAAAATGGCGCGTAGAGCAACTTCTGTTTTCCCAAATCCGACATCTCCACAAATTAAACGGTCCATTGGAGTCTCTCTCTCAGTCAAATCCCTCTCAACATCATTGAAAGCCTGGAAATAAACACTTAAGTTGTAAGTTATAGCTAGACACAAACAGAAGACAGCCTCCAACAAAAATATATATATATATTTCATCTCGATGAAAAAATGGGAAGGATGTATCCTTAAACCTGAAGGAAAAAGTAATTGATATCTTGTGTCAGAAATTGAGCATAATCTAAAGTGAAAAAAACTGGGAGTTTAGTTAAATCTATGGCTATGGCCTCTCATCCAGTCTAGCATATTTAAGTAAGTCAAGACAACATAATCCTCAACAACAGGAATCCTTCAATCACACAAAGAGAGTAATATACTAAGGCCCTTCTAGAAAGAGTTCGTGAGTGCAAGTGTAACTTTCCACTTTAACTTGACAATGGAATAAAGTTGCTTGTAGAAACCTGTTTTTGATCAGGAGTAGGCTTATAAGGAAATTGTGCAGCAAATTCAGCCATGGCAGGACTCTTTGGGTAGGGAGGTCTTTTTTGTTTTAATCTATGTAAATACAGCTCCATTAAGTCCACAACCATTTTCTGAATTGCAATCTTGCCTTTTGTCTTTCTCCGCTCCCATGCATCAGTATCACTTAATTTGCTCAAAGCTCGAGGCCTTTTGTTTTCATTTGGGCTGGAAAAAATAAAATTTGAACTAATAAACCATGACTGCATGAATATACCAAATTTCAAACATGAATATAAAATTGACTAAATGTAAATAGTGAAGCCTTGTCCATTTTCAGGTAAAGCAGTCAAGTAAAACATGAAAATGACCCAACCTTTTCCCCCCTTTTTCTTCTAATCACTCAAGTTCTTGTTTTGAACTTTTCTTCGAGCCTCCTGGACTTTGTTTCTCTTTTCTTAAATTTCTACACATCCTCAGTTTTGTTCGAGATGGGAATTAAAGTAAGCTGCAGGTTAGAGAAATGACTATTTCGGTGAAATCACTAATCCTAATTTGTGACAAGACGCAAATTTAATCAACTGTCCCATAATTCCACCAATGGACATACAGATAACTAATATCTCGCATATGCATCATCTCATAAACTTTAAGACTCCTCGTCCTGAGAAAACAATAACATATCCTGGACTGAGGGAAAAGAAAGCTAAACTTTTAATCTCAACCACAGCAGTCATGCACATGTAATCTAAGCGATGCGTAAGAGGAAAACCTACAGATTGTAGCGATAAAGTAAGCGAGAAGCTTGCTTAACAGAAAGTTTTGCCATGCCATCCGCATATTCAATGAACACGTACTCAATAGGCTCCGAGGAATCTTTTGGCACATCAAATTTAATCCCAACAAACCTCCCGATTCCAACCTTTTTATGAACAACATAATCCCCAGAACGAAGTGTATAAGGGTCCACCTTATAACTGAAAAACCCACCTTTATTAGCTTCACTATCTCCCTTCAACTTCCGCAATCCTCTCTGCTGCTGCTTCTTCACCAACTGAATGTACTTATCAGCTTCTTCAGAATCCAACGTGGGCCTGGACGCGTCTCTGTTGCTATTGTTGCGTCGGATTGTTTCGTTGAGGACGGAAATGGAATCTTGGTCCATCTGAATCTTTTCTCGACGTTGGCCCAACATTTTGAGGCTAGGTAGTGAAGGGCTTTGAGTGTAGACGGCGTTGATGACTGACAAAGATGAAGACTTGTTCTTGTATCTGTGTTTTCGGAGACGTGGACATTTCGAGGAGAAGAGCTTCCATAGCCGCGGAGAGGAGACAAACTTGGAGACGGGAGGCGTAGGAATATGAAGAGAAGCCATTAATGTCGCTGTAAAGACAGAAAGCAGAAGCCTTACTCCTAGTTTTAGAAGAATGGAATTTGTAGAGCAACGAAGACTTGGAATTGGGACATCTTGAATTGAATTCTGACAGTAAACAGAAAAAACATGAACGAGAGGTTTTGACGGGGTTTAGCAGATAACAAAAGCGCAGGTGATGTGATGATGTGGAGAGACGCATTCTTGTTGGATACTTTCACGGTCAAAGATGAATTAGATATTGTGATGACGATGACGTGGTCACTTCATGAGTCCAATGCTTTAATTGGAAACTTTTTTCTTTTTTTACAAAGAGGGGAAATGAAAAATAAACTAAATTAACGTTTTGGGATATATTACGCCAAGCACTTTATGTCAGAGAAGCTCCTGAATGTTAATAAGGAGTTCCCGGAGAACATGAAGACCTGGTCTGAACAAGTCAGTGAGGCGAACGAGACTATCCGCGTATTGGTTGCCTTTCAGGTATATTTGCTGGAGCTGAATCATTCACGCCCATTGCATCAGCTACAGAATTCATGTCATCAAAAAGCACAATTCAGTCAGTAGCATGTAGAGAGTAGAGAGAAAAAAGGAAACTTTCTTTTTTCTTGTTCAATAAATTGCAAACTAAAATTCTATTTCCAATTCCAATGGTAACCTGAGTACTACAAATTCGCTTTCCACTCAAATCTGTGCAACTAAGTTCAGTTTGTTGGATTCATTAACTTCAGGATAGTAAGGATTCGTTTAAGGATTAATAGATCATAAAATTAGTAAATATTCAATAATGCACACACTAAGAATATTTTTCTTTACATGTTATAACACATGGATTGGTAACAAAATAAATAATTGATTGATTTAAAATTTAGTTTAATTGTTTAATATGATAACTATAACAAAACTCCCAATTACAAACTCTCGAGGATTATTCTAATTTCATTGTTATATATTAATGATTGCTAATTATTTTAAAATTTTTATTTACTCCAAGATTAAAGGCTAGTGGTTGAAATTTGGGAGTAATTTATGACTATATCTAATACATCAATTAAATTATACATTTTCACCTTACATCAATTCAATTCGTCATATATTAATAGAGTTAACACTAAATATAGACTTGGCAGTTACGCTGTGCCTTGGCCCAATTAGGGATTACCTTGGCCCGAAGTTAACAAGTCAAGTCCAATAAATATAGACAAAACCAAATACGTCATATATTGATAAAGTCAACATTAAATATAGACTTGGCAATTGGGCCTCTTAAACTCTAGAACAAATACAAAGAGTATGGAAGCCCATTAGTAAACTATTTATGACTAATAAATTTGGTGAACTTATAAGATAGAGCAAATGACCAAAGAGGTAAATATAGTGTTTAAAAGAATAAACCAAATCGACTAATTCAAATATAATAACCAAAAACCAGGTGACTCCCTAGTTTGGTTTATTAAAATAACTCTTATATATAAATCTCATACGGTTAACTAATAAATTGATATTAAAAAAAACGAAAAGAAGTGATTCTGAATCTCCTTTTTCAATCAAACTTTTACAACTTCTTATCTTATTTCAATTAGATTTTGGTTGTAATAATGTGCACGTATATGATCAAAACTATACTAAAAATAATAAGGAAGTGCGTTTATCATTCTTATAGTATAACTTAGTGAATACGGGTGTAAATTCTATTAGGACTACAAATACTACTACCAAATGTACTTCTATTATCTAATCTAATAAAACAAATGATTGAATTAAAAGCAATAATTAATTAAACTAATATAAATACTAAACCAAAACATTGATATAAGACTAAAGTAACTAATAGATAATTAAGGTCCAAATAAACCCCTAAAACCTTTCTATCCTTATATTTATATTGATTTAGTGGTTAACCTTAGTTTTTTTTTTGTAAGTAGGAATTTCAAAGTTTTTACCTTATTTTTTTTTGTAGGTAGGAATTTCAAATTTTTAACCATATTTTTCTTAAAGAAATAAAACTCTTATCCTTACATTGATTGATTAAAATTTCCTTTTTCTAAGAACATATTAACTTGTTCTTTGATTCAATAATAGAATTGGCTTTAACCAAGAAGATTTATATAGTCCTATCTTTAGGATTTCAAGCAACTATTATTATTTGTGCCATGAACTATTCATACATATGATATCTCAATTCTTACATATGTCCAAAATTGGATCAGAATGCTAGCATATTTCAATTCAATTATAATAAGGAATAATTCATAATTCATAATAACAACCTGGATCTTTCATTAAATCAAGAAACTAATTCAAAATAATAGTTCTAAGGCTTATCCCATCTAGATCTATATCCAAATTTGGTCAATATGAAGGTAAATAAAACAAAAAATAATCAAGAAAGAAAATAAGATAAAAGAAAGCATTCTCATAGATATTGAAATATTGATATTCTTCAACTAATTCTTGATGGAATCCCTCCTTTAAAGTTGCTTTATTATTCTCCCACGATGCTCTAGTCTAGCTCCTATTGGCCACTTTCTAATCTTGAAAGTTCCTTTTATATTCACGAAACCTTAAAAAATTCCAAAAGTTTTGTTAAATTTAGTCCAATATGAGCCCCTTTTTTGCCTATAATTTTTTATAACTACAAAAAACTCTAATTTACGTAAAAATCACCACCAATATAGGTCATAAATATGGGTTTGTGTTGCACTATTTTGGCTTAGTAGTTCCTTTACTATGCATCTAAAGGTTCAGCTTTAGAATGAAGGCCATTAATATAGGTCTACATTCAAGTCGTATTCCTCTATGTGTCAAGTTATAAAAGAAGCTGAATGGACTAGAAGCTAACATGAGTTAGAACACTAGTTTAGTTTTGATATGTGTTATAAACATAAGTCTATGCTCAACCTATGTTCACCCAAAACCTCACTACAACTTCTCTAACTTAGTTCTAAATTTTTTGAATCCATTCCTTCTTCATTAAGGAGCTAAACAAGCTTGTAAATAAAATATAAACCGTACTGAATATTAAATTATATGAAAATTAGTCAAAATCAATCAACATGCTCTCAAAATCACGTTAGAAACATAGTCTATTTAGAATGTATCAAGCTTCTCTACAAGAATTTAATTTCCCTCAAACAATTTAATTTCATTACTTAAATAGGTGGCATCTCTACTAAAGAATTTAATAAATCAATTACATCAATCAAAACTCTCCATTATTTCATTCAATTGCAAAATTTCATCAATTTGTTAAGTATTTACTACTTATATCAAATCATACATCAATTCAATTCACTCAACAATCCTTCAAATCTTAACTCAATCAACAAAATTCAACATATTATATAAAGTACATACATATATACTTTTAACTTTCAAACATTTTCATACCCTTTATTTAAAGAAAAGCAAAACAATAACTTTAAATTAGGAAAAAGTCATTTAACGTTTCAAAGTGAGAGTAAACATCTTGTCATAAATATTTTCCATTACTAAATTTGGTCACCATCTCAATTAAACTAGCATCACTCTTTAACTTTAACTTCAACCTTTTCATTTGGTTTAAAGCTAATAGAGTGAATTTATTTTATGCTCTCTTTTTCAAACATTTTTACTAAAAATACTTTAGAAAGAATTCTCTTTTAATTATATGTTAAAATTATGGAAAAAGTAACATAATGCAAATCAAGTATTCATCTGTAAAATTAATGAAGCAAATTAAAATTAACTTAATCACTAGTGTTTATGATTGTTTGCCTAAATCAATCAAATCGTAATAACAGTTAAACTTATAGTGAATTATATCAATTAAAATTATTTCAAGATTAAAAATATTTCTTAGAATTTTTCCTATTAAGTTAATTATAATAAAAT
Organism: Erythroxylum williamsii; assembly: GCA_027564335.1. Taxonomy (NCBI): domain Eukaryota; kingdom Viridiplantae; phylum Streptophyta; class Magnoliopsida; order Malpighiales; family Erythroxylaceae; genus Erythroxylum; species Erythroxylum williamsii. Next base: position 44,421,809 of record JANITW010000006.1, read on the forward strand.
TGATAAACAAAAGTAATTAATTCCCTTCCACCACACTGGAGTTGTATATTGCCCCAAATGTACAATCATAAAAGAACCCAAAAAATTAGAAAATAAGGTGAAAGATGAAAATTAGGATAACTAGTACTCCCTTAATAATAGAAAGCTCTATAATAGTAGTATGAGAAGTGTGAATTGGCAGTGGGTATCACAAATCAACGAAAAAAACTTTGAAACAAATTTTAACATATGACTTTGAACTACTTTTAACTTAAAAACACACTAAAAAATTTAGATCTTGTAAAAACCTACCAAAACCAAGCTAAAGATCCTAAAAGCTACCAAGTTAAAATAGAAACACCTAAATCATTAGGTTGTCTCCTAAAAATCTTGTCTATAAGTTTTTTGTTGGACTTTTTCTCAAGCTCTTCATCTTAGTTGTTTCTTAATGTATGCTACTCATACATTACTTTTTAACACTATTTGTATTATTATATTTCTTGTATTTTGGATAACAATTTAAGGATTTGATACTAAATATGAGAAGTGTTGTCATTTTAGGTTTTATTTCTGCTTATACATGAAAAAAGAAGCAAAATTGGAGAATAATTGAAGTAAATTGGAGCAATTTTAAAAGAATTAGAGAATGATTACATAACACTATCCTACATGCCACTATGTTAAGGGTTGTGTTCATTGTTGGTCACTTTTATTTCTCCTATATGCCTTACACATTTCCATGTTGCTCCTTAGATGAATATAACACAGTACCCTACACAGCCCTGTGTAGGTCCTCATATTTCTGTTGACGATTTTCGAATAATGTTTTAAAGAACACAGCCAGTTACGTAAACCTATGTTTGGAGCCGTGTAGCTTGTTAAAAGTTAAGGTTTTAGTTTTTAAAGAAAAAGAGGAGGCAAAAAAGAGAGTTAGTTGGTAAGAAACATTTTATTCTTTTTCAAGTTGTTTGCATTGATTTTGATCAAGATTACATCTTTCTTTGAGGATAAAGAAGAATTCGTTAACAATTCTTTGAAGATTCAAGATTCAAAAAGAATGTTTTTTTGTTTTGTTTTTATTGTAAATGGTTCATGAATATTACATCTCTTTTTTCTCTCTAGCTTCATTATTATTTGGCCCCTGAAACTTTCTATTTTTGGAAAGTTATCCTTTGCGACTCCTTTATTACTATCTTAGTATGTGCTTTTGGTATGACCCTTTGTAGCGTCTTATCAACATGGAAGGCCAACCTATGTTCATAAAAATAGGGTCCTTAGCATGTCTGAGGTCAACTTATGTTCATAAAAAAAATGGAAGCTAGATATTGAGTGTTATATAGAAAATATTGATAGCATCAAGGTTAATTTTCATAATGTTCCTTTGGTATTTTGAACTATTGAAGGACTTAGTGATGTGTGCTTGATTGTTTATACATTTATTCCATGACATTTACTGATTAATGCTTTGAAATGCTTAGGATATTCATTTTAATTCATATTTGATTTTAGGTACAATTTGGAAGTATAAAGATAAAATGAGTTGAGAGCATACTCCTTAAGCCAACCTATTGATTTCTAAACTCAATTATCCTTGTGGAACAAGAAGGAGACAGATTAGAGTGAGGATTGGATAAGAAATTACAAGAAGAACAATAATTCAGCAAACCTATGAGATACTGTAGCACCCCCTTACTGTAGAGTACGCACCGGAACGCCCGTAGGTCATTCCGATACATAACCTACGATAAGGGTGCACTACGAGCGATCATTTCTATAATCCACATGGCATCAATATAATAAAACTATAATATTAAATTTCACTAAATTTTAAAACCGAAGTACTTCTCATTTCATTTCTTAAAAACCATAAATACACAATTCTGTCATGATTATTGACTGTCCAAATCCAAAAGGAACTAAAACAACTCCTAACTAGGTCATCCCCAAAAGATCCCAACTGACCGACCTGTGAGCCATACGTCTCTTGACAGCGCACACACAGCAGGAAAAGTCTCGCTAACTGGAGCTAGGAGCCTACTATCACTGTCCTGAAAAATATTTGCAATGTTGGGTGAGTTTGCGAACTCAGCGAGAAATCATCATCGATGGTCCACCCAACTCATACATATACAAATAGTTCACAATTTTCACATATTATCACACAACAGCGTGTTCAGAGATATTGCATGCATCAACATTTCACAAAATAAGGCATTTCGCCTTACACTCAATTCACAATTCATCATTCATATAGTGCAATGCATATGTGACACTTTCATTTTATTTCGTTGTTATGACCGTGCGCTTGATTTCTGTGGGCTTGAAGCCCTGATACATTGAGCCTGTGGCTCTAAAATTTCGTTGGGCTCGAGGCCCTGATGCGTTGAGCTTAAAGCTTTGAAATACGTTGGCTGCTCCGGTCACAAATGTCATTATCTGACCATGCCTTTATGCATGAATGCATATGTCTCATATCGCATTAAAATCAAAATTTTGCCATATACCACAATTAACACTTCTATATCAACTTCCAAAAGTTTCAGACACCTATGGTCCGAAATCAATCAAAAGCAAACACACGAATCCTCCCTTAACTCCACATGGAATAAGTGCAAAAAATTTAACACATAAAGGTTGAGGAACCAACTAGGTTACTCACCTCTAAACTTTTGAGCTACTGTCAGGAAGTCCCACCTACGTCGGAAGATCGATGCTCCACTTGAGCCTCTAAAACAATCAGAATATTCAAACATTAGTAATTGCACAATTTCAAATCAATAATGCACGAGCGGCGATTGAATTATGTACTATACATGTTTATGACATTCCCGATCCTATTCCCAAATCTTTCCAATTCAACTCTTTTTCTCTAAAAGATAGAAATTCCTAGATTCAATAATTCACTTAACTAATTTTCGAACTCTCTAAAGTCACACTCCAACTATAAATCACATTCTCTATTCAATTGCCATCCGATTTCGAGAACCTTCATAATTGATTTAGAAATTCTATTCTTATAAATTCACAATTCTTAGTCTCTAAATTGCAATAAATCAAGAACCAATTCATTAGGGCTAAAACCTCAAAATCATCAATTAAAGAATCAACTTCAATTTTCGAAAAACGGGCATCCTCGCCGTAGCGAGACCCCTCGCCTTCTTCGCGGCGCATGCGCTGGGACGCATCGCGGCGTGCTTGCTTCTGCTCATCGCGACGAGCGTGCTTGCTTTTGCTCGTCGCGACGTGCTTGCTTCTGCTCGTCGCGACGTGCTAAGACAGAATCGCTCGCCGCGACGTGTGTTTCTGCTCACCGCGGCGTGCGGGAGGAAAATTGCTCGCCGTGGCGTGTTCATCACACGTCGAGACGTGCAAACCCAGAAAAACGCTCGAAACCCAAATTTCTTAGATCTGTCGATTTTTAATCCAACTTTTCTCTTTACAAACATTCCAAAACAACTCAATATAATCTAAACTACTAACCCTTAACCTCAATTCCATCTAAAATCAATTATTCTTCAAATACCCAAATCCAAACAAAATAACTCAAAAATTCATATCATCCGAAAACCATATATATATTTCCACAATCATAAACTCAAATCAATCATCAAATCAAACTATCTAAAGCATAAAGGAGTAAGAACTTACTTGGTTAAGCCTTTAAACCTTCAAATTTTCCTTCAATCTCTAACCCTTAAACTCTTTCAACACCCACGGCAATCACCTCAACCCAACACCAAAATTCGTTTTCTCCAATCCAAGGCTTAAAGCTAAGTTAATGATGAAGAATGGAGCAAGTAGTAAGAAGGAAATGAAAGGAAGCAAGCAAGGTGGAAGATCCACGAAGAAGAAGAAGAAGAGACTCAATTTTTCTTTCAAAAGGAGAGGGTGTCGTGGGAGGAAATTCAAAGATAAGGGTTTTAAAACAAGGGATTTTAAACTAAGGGCATGTTTGGCAATTCAATTGCCACATGCCCACTTCTTAGGGTCTAAAAATCCAATTCTTATTCTAATTTCTCCAATTTTGCAATAGCTATAAATATTAAATCCGAAAATCATAACTCTAAGTTTCCAGTACCAATTGTCAATCAATTTCAGAACCAGAATCCAATTAATCAGCCTTTAGGTCAATTTTTTGGTCCGGACACATAACTCTAAAAATTCTGAAAATTTCCTATAAATCTTCAAAAATAGGAAACACATGATCATACACTCCAATTCCATTTGCCAAACCTCTAGCATTCAATTTTCACTTCAATTCACTAATCAAAGCATAACCTATACAAAAATTACAGAATTTTCAATTTACACAATCATGCCGGGAATATGTCATACATGTATGTACACTCATATGCTGGTGCAACAATAAGCATTTATCAATAATTTAATGAGGCAAAAATGCATATGAAATTTCAATTTATGAATGCACTCAATCCTACCACATCCGAATTACCAATATGCCCCTCACATCGGTAACGGGATGTTACACAAAGCCTATGGCTCAACGATTAATGAGCCCTTAATGGGACAGTTACAGAGCCTATGGCTCAACAATTAATGAGCCCTTAATGGGACAGTTTCAGAGCCTTTGGCTCAACGATTAATGAGCCCTTAATGGGACAGTTTCAGAGCCTCTGGCTCAACGATTAATGTGCCCTTATAGGGACAGTTCAGGTGCTTGGTCACAACACTGAAATATATTGAAAAAAAGTGTTACATGCTGCATTTGATATGATATGTCTGATTGAATGACAGGCTAAATGCCATATACAGATGTGATAATAGTCATGGGGTACTTCTAATTGTAAAATGTATGACAAATTGTGATATGCCTAGCGTTGTATGAAATATTAGGGTTGTTGACCAGAGTTACCACCGATCAGAGCTTTTAGCTCAACGTGCGAAAATGAGCTTCGAGCTCATGAGTGATTCAGAGCCTCAGGCTCAATGTATAATGAGCCCTATATTCAGCACTGGATAAGGGTCAGATATTAATGAGCCCTTCAATGGGACAGTTTAGGCACTCGGTCACAGCAAACTGATCATAAATGGTAAGTGAGTGAAATATGTATGTATAAAAAATGGGATATATGAATGTGAATTTCTGTAAATGTGTAAATGGGTAATTTTGTGAAAGTGTATTATGAGATAAAGTTACCTGGATGTGAATTGTAAAATGAGATCAAATAGACAGCAATGTGATTATAGGTTATGATTGATTTTATTACACGATGGAGGGGACCATCGATGATGGTTACTCATTGAGTTCGCAAAACTCACCCAAAATTTGCAATTATTTTTCAGGACTTAGAAGAATACCCCGTTAGGCAATGAGTGTATCGTGATCGCTTGAGAGTGATAAAAGAGGACGGGATCAGTTGTGTCTGCATTAGTGTGAGGACTTTGGTGTTATATTATTGTGTATTTATAAAAGGACCCTCGTGGTCAATGTATTTACCGATTTTGCTATGTAAATTGCTTTCCGCAACGTTTATAAAATGAAAGTGTATGATTGTTTAAAAAAAATGTATACTATGATTTGACTGAGTGATGTATCACGTCACCCTCACAGGGCACAGGCTCGGATATCACCATCGATGTCGAGTCCGGGTCTTACGGGAGTGGGGTGTTACATTTAGGTGGTATCAGAGCTCAGAAGTACGAACTTACATGGGCATTTTTTGAAATATAGGTCAAATCGTATATAGTAAAGACATGTAATAGCAGACCGTGGCAACTGATCCCTAATCTGAGTCCTATGGGTATGAGTCATGCGCTTGAACAAGTGTTAAGTGTTTCCGTGTGAAAAGAGAAACGAAATATCAGCATATGAGCCAATGTGGATTATGGGCAATTGGGAATGAGAAAAGTAAAATCGCGAGGGCACGAGGCTCGAGAGGCCGAGGTCCTACAGATTATTAATGATATTCACATTGTACTGTGGTTATAACCCTCGAATGTGTTAGGAATGTGAAAACAGTGGCATGGGCTGATTTAGGAAAGAAGTGATATCAAATTGAATAATGAGACTTAAAGTGTATAAATTGGGTTGAAAGAAAACGAAATTTGCGATACCCTGGAGGGGTCAATTTGGACATGAGAAGAATATCGGTTAAAAGTGATAAGAGTTAATGAGTTAGCATAAAAATATGTCTATGTTTGATCAAAAGCTTACGGATGACTAGGAAATTGTGATTCTGATGAATATGTCCGATAAAATGGGATAAGTGGAAATGAGAAAAAGGCAGGTAAAGATTTACTGTAATAGTGTTGATGTGCGTATTATGGAACATATTGTATCGTAAGTGAAGAATTGTTAGGAAGAAACAGTAAAGGTGAGATTAAAGTGTACAAGTCGGTTAAAAGAAATAATTCAATGGGACGTGGATGTGAAAGGTGAGAAAAGTTATGATATAACGAAATATTTTTTCTGTGAAAATGAGATTTCCTTTCATAGATGCTTCTGCAGTTATAATTTTGAATGGATTGAGAATATACACATGAATGAGGAAATGAGAGGAACATGATTTTATAAGCGATAAATTGTGATACATGATGGGTAGTATGGAAAATGTTAAAAGAAGTGATAAATACCGAAAAATTAGGATAACATCGCTGTTAATACGTGTGTTACGTGTGTTAATGTGAGGAAAAAGTGCAGGGCCCGATATAAGCCTACAAATCGGTTTCTGTTATGATCATATGGTAAACCCCAACCATGGGTAGGAACAAGAAAAGATATGTTATCTAGAGTTAATTAGGGGTTTATAGCATTTGCGAATGTGATTAATGGGAGACTTGACTATAACACATCTCTAAGTAAGATGTAAGAATTTGGTATCTATTGGGGTATTTGAGTTACTAAAATTGATTGATGCCTCATTGAGCCTCATTATTGAGGATGTTTTGATCATATTAATTGTGATACGAATTGATATATTTTTTTTCTTGAGATACAAAGAAATCAAGGAAATCAATTGACGAACAAGAAGTTATGAAAAAGAGCGTGGTTAGTAACAAGAAATCAATGAGATTAGGAGAAGTTGGTAAATTCAATGTATGATCAATGAGGGAATAAATTTGGAATGCTTAATTAGAGAGTCAAAAGTGAATATTGGAATTACATCAATAGCAACGACTCAAGCATAAGAGTTAGAAAAGGCTATTGGGAGTGTATATCTTTTGTTGATGTAAAGTATCCAACTATATAAGTGGACTTCGACAATTCGAGGTGATAATCTTGTTAATGTGAAGTGAATTTGGATCACGTCATAGGCTGTGGAAATATTTTGGGAAACCACAAAAAGTACTTCCGATGATGGGTTTTCCAACACAGGAAATTATGTTTTTAGATAGATTAAAATGTGGGAAGCAACAAGTATGAATCAGTTAACAATGGCATAAATCAATGTGATATCTTCGGGAAATTGAAAGAACTGCTGAAATTTGTTGAGAAAAAGAAAATTTCTAAGACAATAGAGGATAGCAAGTGACAATACTACTGTATTGAAGGATTAGTTATTCAAGGAATTACAAGAATTATACATGAGCAAAGTGAGTTTTAAGTTTATATCTATTAGTGTTAACAAGCAGCATGATATCAATGAGAGACTTAGTGTATATTGAAAAAGTGTGCAAACTATATGTGGATGCATTATCGAGTTTATTAAAAAGAATTTTTGAAGAATTCACGATTTTGCGGTCTATGACAAGTTCCCACGAGAGATTAAGACACAATCTATTGCAATAGTAAATTGATGTTGTGTACTTAAGGATAATTGTAGTCTTATGAGCTAAATTTGGACTTATGTCTCGAAAGATGCTGTGCCAGTAATGGAAATTTGATTTGCCTATAAATAGATAGACTAGTAAAGATTAATGAAAAACGGGAATTGGAAAAGATTGAAGGATTATATAAAGGAACCTATCCAAACACAGTTATTTTCTGATCAACGGTATTGAAAAGAGCGTCGTATAGCAGAGTGCCACCAATGTGGATATTGGGTTACTCAATTAGGTGTAAGAAAGTGGAAATAGTGACAAGTTAAAGTGGAGCAAAGAGGAACAATTTACCAATAATGGAATAGTAATATCAGTTTTGCAAAAAGGAATTAAGAAAGCCCGAACTGTGGATTTGAGGTTTTTGATGGCATAAAATATGTGTACTAACAAATCACGAGAGGTCCTTGTAAGTGGACCTCAAAAGAGCAAATTAGCGGCCAAAAATGTCGACCTGAGTGATTTTATGTTTCAGACCCTTGTAACGGGGGCTATTTGAGAAGGGTAGAAGGCGCATACGCCTGGAATATTTCAGCATATAAGGTATAGTGTACAGTGTTTATAGCCAAACTCATTATTTTTCTGGATGAGACAACAGAAAAAGTTGGTCATCTTGAGTAAAAGTCAAAGCAAATTTGGGATACCATTAAAGAGTAAAGTGGTAAGTGATATGGTTTTAAAATTTGAATAAAGCGGTTTTGAAAGACACATGGATTTTGGTGGATTACATAGAAGTTGTGATACAGAGTGATAAGGGAATCTAAGTGTGAAAAAGTGGTTCATATTAAATGGTGGCAAATAGGACTTTAGTTTTATAAGTGATTTTATGGCAAAGATAGTCTTAATGTGATATATATGTGAGGTTGAAATTGGTATTAATGAGTTGAATTTTCTGAAACTCTCAGGGACATAATTGACGAAATATGATATCTAAACAGAGAATTGAGAAACCTATTGATAACGACGATTGTTGTATTATAAAAGGGAACATCGAATAGAATGATGAAATGAAAAATAAAAGAGTGTATGAGAAAACAGTACCCCTATCGTATTCAATGTCAAAATGAATTTCGAGGATGAAATTTTTATTAGGAGGGGAGAAATGTAACATCCCATCACCGATGGGAAGGGTATATTGGTAAATTGGGACAGGCTAGTAGGTCATTGCATATTTTGATTTGTTCATTCATTTGGCCTCTCGATATAGAGAGGAATGAGACATTTTGCACATGCACATATA
>JANITW010000006.1:44475339-44491077 GCA_027564335.1 Erythroxylum williamsii
GTTATTTGAAATGGAGTCAAAAAACTATAAATAAAAAATTTGAAGTGTTCGATTCTAGAGAATGAAGTCTGGAAATTTTCTATGATTGAATAGTAACAGTGTTGAGTTTTTGATCTGAACTTTGGTGAATTTACTGTACCGATCTAGGCAGATTTTGATAAAGTTGTCTTCTAAAAAGTTGTAACTTATCTTTCTAGCTTTCCAGTGGCATATAGTACAAAAATTTTGGACATCGAAGTCGAAAGTTATGGTCTTTATAAGTAGAGATGCTCAGGAGTGTAATTTGCTTCGTCTTAAGTTGATCATCTGCTTCGTCTTAGGTTGACTTCTGCTTCGTTTTAAGTTGACCATTTGCTTCGTCTCAGGTTGACTTCTGCTTCATCTTAAGTTGACCATCTATTTCATCTTAGGTTGACTTTTGCTTCGTCTTAAGTTGACCATCTGCTTCGTCTTAGATTGACTTTCTGGTTCGTCTTAAGTTAACCGTCTGCTTCTTTTTAGGTTGACTTTCTGCTTCCTCTTATATTGACTGAAATTTCTTTTGGTCCAATTTTAACCCCTTATATGATAGAATGGGTCTTCAAGGTCTTCATAAAAGTTGTAGATCTTGAAGTCCTCTTCCAAACCATCCAATAATGCTTGATCCGATACCTATAGTGAAAGTTATGCTAGTTGGCCCAAAAAAGGTTCAATATGATTGAAGACAGAACCTTACTTGATTCTTTGAGCCATAACTTTGTCATCCGACCTCTAAATGCAATAATTATTGAACCAATAGATTCCTAACACAATTTACTACCTCTACAAAAAAATTTATAACATTCTAAATTGTTTTGAAAAGGATTGATTTAGTGAAAGTGAGAGAAGCTATTAAAGTGGTATGAAATGGTGTTGTTTTACTGAACATACTTCGGTGTTTTGATTGTATCTGGATCTATAGGATTCTAAATGAGATTATTTTTGATCTGGAGTAAACTAGAGATATATTATTACAAATCATATGAAGAATTCGAATTTTGATTCAGTTTCTAAGATGTTCAATTTCTAGGTGGAAGTTTTACATAGTAAACTGTTTTTGAATAAGGATAGTCCAAAACGTTTTGAGGTGTATCTTCCAACCAAATTGAGTGATTTTGCTGTAAATAGAAACTTAAGACATTGGAGAATAACTTTTTAGAAGGAAGTGTTGCCTAATTTTTTCATTTACTTTATTATATTTATTATGCAAAGTTGACCCGTATCTATATTGGAAGAAAATCTAAAGTGGCCAATGAAGTTGTGTAATTGGTTTCACATTTCTTTTTATTGGTCCAAATTATAATTATACATGGTATTAATGAGGGCTTTGATATTTGAATGATTTGTTCATAAGGATCTCGATAACTTACCCCAGAATTGTCATTGAACATGCATTGTGCATATTGTATAAGTACGTGTGCATTAAGGAATATTTGTACAATTGTGCAAAAGTGTGATATTTGTAAATGTGTTTTGTCTGTTATAGAAGAACTCATTGGACGCCAGTCAGACATTGCCGGACCATCCAAGCAATAGCATTTTGGAGCATACTGTGAGTCAACTTAGATGATTTGCTAGGATTGATTTGATTTGATTTGATTTGATTTGTTTAAATATTATTATATTTTCTGAATTTTTGTACAAATGATTCGATCAATTTGTAAAGTCCCTGGACTGAATTAATTTGTATTTTTAAAGGAGCCCCGTGGCCATGCGGGAGTAGGGTGTTACATTAAACTTCCAATATTATTGAACTACTTATGATTTGTTTCTGAATTTCAGACTTAAAGTTCGAGGAGTTTAACAGTTGGGCATGTATTGGAAGTGTTCTTATTTGACTTGAAATCTTATATGATATGTGAATTCTTAACGAAAATTGAATGCCAGACTTAGGCCTAATGATTATGAGTTTCTGATTGAATATCATATGTGATTGTCTGATATGGCATAATCAGTATTTAATGAATTTCATAAAATACATGCTCAGATAAAGGCATTGTGACTTGAGTAGTCAATTTGAAGTGCTTCCACGTAAAGCTTTGCTCCGTGATTTCTGATTTTGCACGTAGAACTATGCTCCGTGATTCTGTTTTGACTGATCCATATGAGCTAGTATTTGTATAAGTATGTGATAGGTTCTCGGTCATAACAATAAGAATGAATATGAGTCTTATGCATATAGCATTATAAGATTGAAACCCATTGAATGATATGCAAAGCTGAAATGAGTGATAGCTATACTTGGCTACGTGAACTATGTGATCATATGAGATACCATGTTATGTGAATATCAGGAATATTAATATGATCTGAATGAATATCTATGAAATATGTGATATGTGTATATGATTCGGTGAAATCATCAACGATGGTTCACTCAATTGAGTTTGCAAAACTCGTCAAAATTGCAACATGATTTTTTAGGTTTGAAGAGTACTCTGTTAGACAAACGAAAGTATACCTACGGCATGCAAGTTAGAGATAGAGGTTGGGATTAGTTGGCGTCTGCATATGTATTTCTTTATGTTGTATTGAAAGTGCAATCTTAAGTGTTGTATCAGAATGTAAAGACATTATGAATGTTAGTAATTTGTTCTATATCTGAAATGGGCTCAAATGGCTGTTGAATATTAATGTTTGTAATAACTATATCTGTGAATGGAAAATATTTTTAAATAAAGTGGGTTAGTTTTGATTATTGATTTCTGCGTATTTGATTGTTAAAAAAAACAAATTTGTACTGAGTTTTGAATGACTGAATGCTCTAGCATGCCACCCTCGCGAGGCACAGACTCGGATATCCCTCAGGATGTCGAGCATATTTCTTGCAGGAGTGGGGTGTTACATACCAGCGTCAAGGGTACGAGGATCGCTTAATCCGTTATGTCTAGCACATAATTGGCCAATTGTCTCCTCACCAATCACCAAAATCATATACAAACATTAAGTACAAAAATCAAGTAAAACATCATATTTTTATTTATCGGTCTAATTGATAAAATGAAACTGTACCATGGCTCTAAGCCAAACAGAATAAATACATGCATAATGCATGACTCAATTATGCTTATGCAAATTCCAAAATATTATTTCATGCAATAAAAGCTATCTTTTGCAATCCAAGTGCAAAGTTATTTAAAAATGTAATTTCATAAAATAAAACATTATTCTTTACACTTTAAACTCAAATTTGTTAAAAACAATAACATTTCTCAAAATATGTGATAAAAATATTAGTTTCAAAAACCATGTTGAAACATTATTTCATGCAATAAAAGTTATCTTTTGTACTTCAAATGCATAATTGTTCAAAATAATGACGTTTATTAAATACCTAAACATATTAGCTTCCATTTGAAATTCAATTCTACCATACGCAACCTAGGTTCAAAATTCACATACCAGTCATCATACTTGTCTTAGGATATTTTAATCCTATTTAAGAAATACAGTTTCCCCAACTCACCTTAAAAGAAGATATACACTCTCTTAGCTTCATCAATCCTAGGTATGGGCTCCTTAATTCACAGCTCCCGAGCCTTTATATATAAAAAGGATATACAATGAAATTACTACCTAAACATAAATTTCCTATTTATACACTCTCACATAGGTGTATAAAACACAATATCACTCCCTATAAGCTATAGAATTTGAACATTGAACTTCTCACAGGTTTACTTCCTTACTAGTCACATTAGCTTTCCTTTTGCATTTTCTAAGGCATTTAATGCCTTTAATACCATACTTACTTATTTTCAAACATAATTAAGCACATCTTTATCTAAGCATATTAGGCTTTACTTGTCAATCTAAGCAACAATTCAAGTTCACTCTAAGTAAACATAAAAGTGTTTTCTAATGCATATCATTATAAAGCCTTAAATCCTAAATCAAGTTTAGCTAGGCATTTTATCGAATACTTAATGTGCATGATTTTCAAATCATATTTTAAAGACTTTATCATAATAATTCATATTCCTATCATGTCATATAGTAACACTTACAATCAATGACACATTTTACCACTCCATTCAAACCAATTTCCTTCATTTAAGCTACATTTTATCAATTGTACAACTCATTACATTAATCCACCTTTTCTCCATCATTTCAACCTAAACTTAACCAACACACATCTTCTTCATTCTTCATCATAAATTCACATCATACAAGTATAATTAACACCATAGAATTCATTTAGACCATCAATTTCAAAAGATATTAAAATATTCAAAAAGTTTCACCTAAAGGGGACAATTTCAATTTTGACTTCAAGAACCCTCTCCATGACACATTGCATTCATCTAAACCATGTTTCATGTATACTCAAGCATGGAGAATAACATATCTTAACACCAAACTCAAAATCATAATGTAGAGAGAGATGAGACAAAATTTACCTAAACTTTCCTTTGGTGATATCTTAAAATCCTTTGAGAATTTCTCAAATCTAAAGATAGATTTGAGTTCCTTGATCCTAAATTAATTTAGAACACCTTGGTTTGGGTTGGAGAATAAAAAAAGGTAGAAATTTGGTGACGGCTGAATGGTGTTCTTCTCTTCCTCTCTTCTCCTTTTAATTAAAACAAAGTGCTTCTAATCTTTAATGATTACGTGCATGGCCATACAAGGAAGAATGGTCTATAATGTTGACTCTTCTTTGATCAAACATGATGAAATTACCTTTTTTCCCTTAGCTTATGTGAAATTACCATTATACGCACCAAATCTTTCTTAAATTTGCAAATAAACCTAAAATTTGAAAATGACCAAAACTTTTATTTTCATTTTGGTCCCCAAAATTTTGAAAATTATAATTAAACCCCCTTAACTTTATAAAATTGCAATTGAAGTCCCTTAACTTTGAACAATTTGCAAAATAAGCCCTTATGTGCATCAACTTTTCCAATTAAGCTTTCTAAGTGTCCAACAAGTTTATAAATTATGTCTAGTCACCTCTAAGGCATTAGAACACATTTAACTTGGCTACCATGGCCATATCCATCCAATAGACTTGATTGTACACACTTAGAATTTTGCATGTCAGAAATCTCCAAGATTTCACATAGGAATGAACTCTAAATTCATGTAAGGGCATATAATATTATATATCATTGGCATATATACCGAAAGGATTTAAATACATTTTTGAATTTAAATACATTTTTGAACTCATATGCAACTATTTATATATCAGTATTGCTGGACCTTGCTTCTGAAGCCTAGCATTTGGAGTCGTAAAACCTGGGCAAACACATTTCTTCCACTTCAGAACAGATTTTGGGAAACCTCAAACTGGAATTACAATTTGACTTCTTCGGAAATACCACAACTGTTGGACCCCGATTATGGATCCCAACTCTAATGTCATAAAAACGTGTGCTTATGCTTGTTACCATGCATAGTTATTCCAATTAACCCTTATTAGTTATCCTCAGTTCACCTTCATTCTCTGATACCATAAGTGTCGGGCCCCATTTCCAAATTATTCTTATACTAAAGCAAATATTCTGTACTCAATTTCCATTCAGAACTTGTAAGTCTTAGGGACTGAATTAAAATTCTATTCCTTCATATCATTGGTAGCTCTATGTCTCTAGTTTATTTAGAAACAAGAATCATCTCCTTTGGAGGTCGGATGATGCAGTTATGGCCGAAAGAATCAAACAAGGTTTTATCCTCAATCATATTGAACATGTTTGGGGACAATTGCCATAACTTTCTCCATAGAAGTCACATTAAGGTCACATTAATACGGTTTCAAAGAGGACTTCAAGATATACAACTTTTGTGAAGACATCAAAGCAATGTTTTATCATATAAAGGGTTAGAACTAGACTAGAAAATAGGCTAGACGATTCAGTCTACAGTGGATAAGAAGGAAGGTTTCAGTCTAAGACATATTTTGGTAAATTTGGCAAAACTTTCTCTAGAGATATTGGATAAAGGTCCTTATTAGATGGTCTGAAAAAGGACTTCAATATCCACAAATTTTATGAAGACATTGAAGATAGATTCTGTCATTTAGAAGGTCATAATTAGACCAGACGATGTAAGACGAATAGTGCATAAGAAGGAAAGTTTCATTCTAAGAATTATTTTGGAATAATTAGTATAACTTTCCTAAAGATATAGAATCAATGTTATTAATGGATGGTTTAAATGATAACTTCAACATATAAAACTTTTATGAAGATCTTGACGATAGATTCTGTCATCTAGAGGGTCAAAATTGGACTAGACGATGTAATATGAACAGTGCATGACAAGGAAAGTTTCAGTATAAGACCTATTTTTGGAACAATTAGCATAACTTTCCTTAGAGATATCGGATCAAGATAATTATTATATGGTTTGAAAGAGGACTTGAAGATACAAAACTTTCTTGAAGACCTTGAGATATATTCTATCATATATAGGGTCAAAATTGGACCAGACGATGTAAGATGAGCAGTGCATAAGATGGAAAGTTTCAATCTAAGACCTATTTTGGAACAATTAGCATAACTTTCTCTAGAGATATCGAATCAAGGTCATTATTAGATGGTTTGAAAGAGGACTTAAAGATATACAACTTTATTGAAGACTTTGAAGATATATTATATCATCTAGGGGGTCAAAATTGGATTAGATTATATAAGATGAACAGTGCATGAGAAGGAAAATTTTAGTCTAAGATCTATTTTGGAAATATTAGTATAACTTTCTCTAGAGATATTGGATGAAGGCCATTCTTAGATGGTTTGAAAGAAGACTTCAAGATTTACAACTTTCATGAAGACTTTGAAGATAAATTCTGTCATCTTGAGTGTCAAAATTGTACTAGACGATGTAAGATGAACAGTGCATAAGAAGATGATTTTGTTTATAGTGTATAAGAAGATGTTTCAATGTATAGTGCATAAGAAGATATTTCAATCTACAATGCATAAGAAGATGTTTCTACACTCTACAGAGCATCTCCACTTATGAAGATCATAACTTTCGGCTCAGATGTTCAAAAAGTTTATACTATATATCGTTGGAAAGCTAGAAAGATAAGTTACAACTTTTTAGAAGATAACTTTGTCTAATTTCCCTGAAGTTAGAACATGAATTTTACCCCTATGGAAGACTTGAAATTTGCAATATACAAACTTGGAATGTCCTGAGCATAACCATTCAACTATCAAATTGACTTCACTAAACTCTCAAATCTCAACTCATTTGTCTCATCGCATTGAACTAATTTCTATCTTTCTTTTTCATAACATCTATCTTCCTATATAACACTCAATTATGCACCATTATTGAGAATTCAAAGATGCAATGCACAACAAATGGCTTGAGAGTTCCATATAATGAAACAGAGAAACCTAAGTTTACACCATAAACAAAACAAGTTTGAATTCTTAGGATCTCGTGGCCTTAAGCGGGTAGCCAGGAGAAGGCTATAGGTCAACATGCACATGACTAACGAAACGGGTTCCTCTCTTACCTAAACAAAAGCATATATTCATGCTCAAATCATTTTAGCATATGCTCATACTTTCACGTTCTTTTCGTTTATACAAAAATGCTATGAAAATTTTCAAGGCATAACATAAATATTTCAAAACCAATTTTCCATTTCATCATCAAAATCTATACACAAACATGCAGCAATTTCTCAAATCACTCAAAAACATTAAAAACAACATTTATGAAGTAATTGAAATCATTTTATTTTCTTGATTTGGAAAAAAAATATTGGCTTATAACTCTATTATAAACATGTAACCTACCTTGATTTCCTTGCTTAAAGACTTGTTCAAAAAATGCCTGTCTTTTTGTTCCTCTTGCCTCTTTCTTGATCCCCTTATACAATAACAAAAATCCCACTCAATAGAGTTTTCAATTGAACATCTCATAAAGCATAATCACTAAAATTGGTTCTAGAATACTTAAACCCATGCATTTTCTAACTTTATAAAATAAAACCTTTCTAAAAAATCCAAAAGATTCAAAATGATCTTACCTTGATTCTTCACCAATTGAAGAGATCTTTGGCTCAAATAGAAGCTCTTCTCTTTCTCTTCCTTTTTCCCTTCTTGAACAATCTCAAAATCTCTCTTGAAGGCTAAGAAATGACAAAACCTTAGCTCAACTCTCTTCTTTTCTCTCAATCCACCAAAACCCTCTTCTTCTCTCCTCTATTTTCGTTTTTTCTCTCTTCTCTCCCTCAATTCATGTTTTTCCTTCTCTTAAATGCAAGACTACATTTCTTTCTTCCATTTCTACTCTTAATGAGTGTGCAAAGTCTATTTTGCCCTTCCTTATAAGCCTTAGATCTTTTATCCTTAAGTGTCTTGCCAAAAACACCCTTGAACATTCTTATAACTTTAACACTTTAATTCCACTTACCCATTCAATAAATCCTACAACCTTTGACATAATTAAATAATTACCTCAAAATTGTTTAAATCATGCTTATTCATCAAGAAAAATTTTTGGAGCCTAACATTTCTCCCCCTCTTAAAAGAATTTCGTCCTCAAAATTCTTACCTGACTGATCTAAGGGCAGGGGTATGTCTCCTCCTCTACTCCTTCATTTTCCATTTAGCTTCATCACTCAATAATTTCTTTCAAATGACCCTAGTTAATGGATTTAATCAATCCTTCATTGACTTATACAGATATCACACTATCTTATCTGTTTCCTTAATATATTTCATATTACTCACAATTTTCTACTTCCTGTGTCGATAACACCAATATCAAATCATATCAATATTTCTTAACATACTCACATATATCATATTACAGATCTAAGACATCCTTCATCAGTAGCACTTCTCATAATTATTTTGCACAAACCAATTCATGTCGGGCTTAGCTAATCCTTTTTTTAATCTTAGCACGGTGATACTCTCAGAGATGGTTTATCTTTTACTTAATAATTCACATCACTATAGTGTCAGTATACTTAACTCTTATGTTTATCTTACTGTATTCCATGCCTTTGGCATTGATCAACCTAATTCATTCATCTTTCTTGAATCACTTAATTTCTAATACAGATCAATTTCACTTAACAATAACCCCTCAATCAATTATGGCCTTCAACCATTTTTAGACCTTAATCATCACAATACAAAAGCGACGACTCTTTCTATCATCTAACTCCTCATACAATATTATAATGAAATAACTATGATAATGATTATGAGGCTTGAAGTCAAATAGAACTATACATTGATCTCATGTTCCTATGAACTCCAAACTATAAGTCTTTAGCATATCTCTACCTCTAAATGATGTTCCGACGTATTCCTACTAGAATGTATATCATGGGTTGTTATTTATGCTTATCGAACAATCTCTTTGCTCAATCATCTTTATTGATACATATACTTATTATTTCAATCACAATCTATCATTTTTCCTATTCGAACTTAAAATTCGTATTCACTTTCGATTTTAATCCTTTCATGTGAAACTAATCTTCAATTCCATAGCAAATAGTACCTTGATTTGCCCAATATTCAACTACACATTCTAGGCTCCTTTTTGCACTAGATTTGATAACCTCAATATCTGAATTCATGCTTCACTACTATTGGGATTTCTGCTTAATGCGTTAGATACAACACTAACTTTACTTAGAATTACTCATTTGTACAATCATAGTCTTTCAGTACTTATATCAATTGTCTCAGTCTCATATTCAATTGTCTCAACTCAATAATTATCTCAATTTTAGTGATCTGTACATATATATATATATATTCCAAGATG
This sequence comes from Erythroxylum williamsii, assembly GCA_027564335.1. Lineage (NCBI taxonomy): Eukaryota > Viridiplantae > Streptophyta > Magnoliopsida > Malpighiales > Erythroxylaceae > Erythroxylum > Erythroxylum williamsii. The sequence goes on from JANITW010000006.1 coordinate 44,485,117, forward strand.
TTCCTATACATATACTGTCTCCAAACTTTCAAAACAATCACTACTATAGCAGCCCTGAATCATGTATCGAATAGTCAACTCATAGGACTTTATTTGTCTCCATACATATAAAATCACTTTATTATGTTTCATTGGATTTTATCCAAACCTCTTATCCAACATCATTGTATACTATAAAATCTCCAAATCCATATGATATAATTAATATTAGTATAATTCCTCAAAATTCTCTTTACTTTCATTACTCATATGATTTACATGTTTTTCTTCAAGTATTCAAATTATTCTTCTCAACTTTTCAATTACATTTAATATATCATCAAATTTTGTTTGGATCGCTTTAATCTTCAATACCATAGTACTATTGGGGTAATTATTAACTCAAACAATTATTATCAAACTTCGTGTGCCCCCTGATTAGTTCTCATAATTCCTTAAATAACTAATTTCTCAATGAGGCAACATTGACTCATGTTATTTTCAATTTCTCAATTGACTTCCTTTCTCGAATGATTTTCTCAATTCATTCGATTTCTTCTGATTTCATAATGAATTATTCCACTATCTACTCATTTATACTAATTTCTCCACACATTTCAATTTATTTTCAATCTTAACTTCCAATGTTGTAATACATTCATCAGGTCAAATTTGTATCTCCCGAACATATTCACATAGAATATAACATGGACCTATATACTCCTCATAGTATTAATTAATGTCTCCTCAAATTCAAGAATCCACTCATATAGTTGAATACTATACATCAAACAAAAATACATACATTCTCAGTAGTATATTTTACCTCTTATGCTTAAGTCTCCATTGGGATTAGGACTCCAATATCATTTCTGATTTATTCCTTCGTTAGTCATTCTTAAGAATAAACTACCTAGTGTGTTTAATCTAATTCGATGAAATTCTTCTTCGCAAGAAGAGTTTTTACTTCTATCTCATCTACCTATTGTCATTTATTTCATCTTCCATACGTATATTTGTAATCAATTCAAAATTATAGATGTATAATCATCATGAAATTCTAATGTCAAATCCACTAATATCTTCTTATACCAGATCATAACTCTTATCACAACAATTAAACAATCATTCTAACTTCCAAGTTCAACCTTTCAATTCTGCTTTGCTTGTATACCTTAAATCTTGTCATTTCCACTTATGTCTGTATTTCTTCTCAGTCAATTTATGAAAATATTTTCATATCCATATCAATTCAAGTGCATATCCACAACAAAATTTTGTCACCATATTCACTGACATAACCATAAATAATGATTCTCTATATCTAACATATTGGACTATGTAATATCCACAAACTTTCATTATCTCACATTCTGATAGATCAGTATTCTCTTCTTACTATTTCTATCAGTTCAAACTCTTAACAAATGCTCATAAGTGTGACTCATACACATACGACTCAGACTAAGGATCAGGTACCACTGTCGCCTATGGCATGACTAAAATGCATGTAACCTGACATGTATTTCAAAAACGTTCATGTAAGATCTCAATTCTGGGCTCTGATACTAAACAATGCTGGATCCTGCTTCTGAAGCCCAACATTTGGAGTCATAAAATGTGGGCAAACACATTTCTTCCACTTCAGGATAGATTTTGGGAAACCTCAAATTGGAATTACAATTTTACTTCTTCACAAATACCGCAACTGTTGGACCCCGATTTCGAAGCCCAACTCTGATGTCATAAAAACATGTGCTTGCGTTTGTTACCATGCATGACTATTACAATTAACCCTCATTAGTCATCCTCGATTCATCTTCATTCTTTGATACCATAAGTGTCAGGCCCCATTTCTGAATTATTCTTATACTGAAGCAAATATTATGTGCTCAAATTCCATCCAGAAATGGTAAGTCTTAGGGACTGAATTAAAATTCTATTATTTCATATCATTGGTAGCTCTATGTTTCTAGTTTATTTAAAAACAATAATCATCTTATTTGGAGATCGGATGATGTAGTTATGGCCGAAAGAATCAAACAAGGATTTATCTTCAATCATATTGAACCTATTTCGGTACAATTGCCATGACTTTATCCATAGATGTCTAAATAAGGTCTTATTAGGATGGTTTCAAATAGGAATTCGATATCTACAACTTTTATGAATGTTAGAATAAGCGTTGAACATTCTGTTTTAGATACAAGAAGTATGTTGAGCATACACGAGATACCTTATCACACGGGTGATCACCTCCATTACTTTATAGGAAAAGTGATAAGCTAAGTTTTAAGTGATAGAATGAATGTTAGAATAAGCGTTGAACATTCTGTTTTAGATACAAGAAGTATGTCGAGCATATATGAGATACCTTCTCATACGGGTGATCACCTCCATTACTTTCTAGGAAAAGTGATAAGACAAGTTTTAAGAAATTTATCTAGGCAATAAATGAGAACTCATGGTTTAAAAACACTACTATTGACCTAAATTATATTCAAGGTGTAAGAGGTTATTAGTAATGACATAACCTAAAGAAATGACATGTTTCCTCAATCTACCTTAATATGCTAAATGTAAGTTTTGAAAGGTGGATTAAATGAGTAAATAAGTGAACTTGAGTTAGGTATTAGATATGCCTGAACTATCATTTGGGTTGTATTTAAGGAAAGACATATGCTCTATAAAAGAAAGTTAATATTGTAACATATGAATCACACCATGTTTGCATTTTCAAGCAATAAGAAGAATATAAGTCATATTCTCAACTTATATTGTCTAAAGATCCTTTAAGGCTATATGAAACTTAAATTAAAAAATCCTTTTCACTTGGGTTCTAATTACAGATAATTGAATTAATGATTGATATCTTAGAATAATAATAGCAAAATCATAAATCAATTGATATAATGGGACATTCAAGAATAGTGAATTAATTTGATTCAAAAGATTGGGAGATTGAGAAGATCAATATAAATCAAGTTTACATCAATATGTATTCAACAGGGTCCACCTTCTATGTAGAAGGCAATACGAATACAAAGTACTTATAAATGAGAATAAGATGAAGATTGATGCAATAAAGGATATAAGATATGCCATACTAAATTCACTTAAGGATTGATTCATTAGTCGAGATGTTATTTATTCCTAACATGCATATAATAATGTGCTTTCATTGTATGTTGGTTAACCAGGTTATTGAAAAAAATATATGAGAACTACATAATTCTAATCTTTTAATGTTGTATAAGTAGGAGATGAAAGCTAAGAACACTCATGATGGCCCTTATTTAAAGATAATCATATTATTAGCATTATTTCTAAGATAATTGCTCAAGATAGTTAAAATAGTCCTTATGTTATATTTAAGTTTATGTTGAAAACAAGAGATAAAGATAAGAAAAAGGAGAAGTGTGAAATGGGGATAAAAAAAGTCTTTGACAACTTTAACCAACGAATAAGAGAACATAATTAATAAATAAGAAGTCATTTTATCATATTATTTTTTGTTTAAATGTTACATAATATTTCCAAAGAAGAAGAGAACGATCTTATATATGGACAAGCAACGCTTATAATCCTTATCCAAGCCGGAAGCAATCCAGACGTGAAGTTACATTGGCCTATCCAAACGGATGAATAATTAATACAATCATCAGGCCCTCCCACTTAAATAAAGTAGACTTTAGACTTATTTGTTAACATTTGAAAAAGAAAGCGACATGACGTTCCACTATTTAATTAATTAGAGAAGCGTACCATTACGCCATGGCCATGTCATGTATAAATACAATTTTTTATAAGAACAGATCCGAAAGAGAATTAATGGCAAAATGGATATAAGTTACAGGAGTCAGTCTTATTTCATAATCATCATTTCAAAGTAATTTTGTTGGGTATTTTGTGATGGTGACAAATGTTTTAAATAACTTAATGCATAATTATAAAATTAAAACAACTAATTTGAAGCGTCATATGATACTTAATTAGCTACAGATCACTCGTAAAACTACAAGAGCTGTGCAACTAATGCCACAGCATTCTACCTCTAAAGATTGGTATGGAAGATGCATGACACCTGAAGCTGCTTATAAAAACACTTGAAAATCATATGTTCAAGGGAAAAAACTCCCCCCTTGACCCTTGCAACAAATCAAATCAAACTTTCTCCATTTCATAACCCTAGGAAAAAGGCACCTGGACATTACCAACACTACTACAATCTGTAATAGAAAAAGAACTAATTAGATGAACATAAAGCTAACAAACCAAGACCTTAGAATGTTTCAGACCCGGCAAAATGTTCATCTTCCCAGCCAAGACCTTAAAACATGGCTACCAAGCAATCCAACGAGGCATCAACTAGGTAAGGGGTTTTGCATGTGGCACTTCAGAAAAAGAAAAGAACTAACTAAGAGAAAAAAATACACATGAAACTTAAGACAAATCTCCGTAACAGGAAAAACTTAAGAAGTAAAAAATCCAATATTGAAGAGTAACCTAGTTGAACATACTATTGGAATATTAATGTATTAACATAATCATATAACCATAGCAAAATCCACTACATTGAAACCAAAATCCATAGTTAAAGCAGTTTCATCAAACATTGAGTTCCAAAATGAACCACCACCATCATAAAGAAAACCTTAATCTCCCTTCTTCCTGAAAGAGCATCCCTCGGTGAGCCTAGCACGGCCTCCAGTAGGTTGGCATAGAACAGTTTGGCAATTCCCGCATACCACAACGGTTTGTGAGTGGCTAAATACAGTTGTTCTGCATTCAAATTTGGGGGCAAATATATGAATACCTAAATCCCAATAACTATCGAATTAAAACTTCCCCATACAACTTACATGTTGAAGCAGCCCTGGCATTTCACATCCTTCAAAATAAAATGCGAGAATCAAAAGAACAGAAAAGTCAGCAGATATCAAATATAAAAAGTGACATGTTTTGAAGGTATAAAAAAGCAAAAGCACAATAGGACTTCAGCACATATTATATACAGTTTGAAACAAACACTAATACCATGAAGAAGGAATTGGGAGACTGAACGAGTCTCTTGAGCTTGTGTTTCCTTCTCTCAAGCTCCGCAGGTGGATTCAACAGATCAATATCATTTTGGAGAACCTAAACCCACCATTACAAAAACCAGAAATCAACCACCACAACAACAGTAAAGCGAAGATGGTCAAATAATAGCACAAAGAGACAAAATACCATAAAGATAATGCCAGATAACAACGATAATAACCACAAAAGATAAACCTGACAGCCCTTACAACACAGACATTAACAGAAAATTTAGAAAAATAAAAAGATCTCCAAATATAAAGTTTCGCTTGGTTGCTTGATAGGTAGGTTATTTAAAATAGAGTGGGGTTGTCATAACGTAAGGTGGATATGAAACCATTGCTGTGGCTGTAGAACGGAAGGTGGAACGAAACCCTAACGCTTAAGACAAAACCCTACGTTCCAGAGCAATGAATAGATACACAAGTATCAGGCGGCCTTAGATATAACGAGGTGCTTAAGTCCTGACCGCCAGTGTGCAGTAACTTACGACTGCTTACTGGGCTGGGCTAGGTTTAATATCTCTGGATAGCCCTTATATCAAACAATATCAGGTGTTACTTATCTCAAATATTTTAACATAATAAAAATATGTCAATTTAATAAAATATAATTTTAAAAATTTTAAAAGAAAAATCAAACATGTTAGGAACCATACCAAAGTTATGAATACCATACCGGGCTCGGTACCAGATTGAGCTCTGAAACAGGACTATACGGGTACCGGTCGGTACCGGGTACCGTTTCGGGAAATTTTTAAAATTATAAAATAATCCCTAAAATTTTTAAAAATTGCAAAATAGTTCATATTGGTATATTATGTAGTTGTACTGTACACTTTACTAGTTTACTGTTTATATCAACCATGTTTTCAAAAATCTTAATAATAAATAATAATGA
>JANITW010000006.1:44626413-44636484 GCA_027564335.1 Erythroxylum williamsii
GAATTTATAGAAGTGAGTTTCACACCTTGCAGGTTTGGGTTTTGTTTATGTGCAGCCGTTATGCTGCCCGATTTTTGAAGGGTAGCATATGGATAAGTGTATTAGTGTATAAATATATGGGTTTATTGACATGATTGTGAAATTGCTATGGCAAGAAATGAGAATAAGGATAAAAATATGTTTCGTTATAAAGATACTGAGTTATCGCATCATTAGAAGATCGTGAGTAAGAATTGAAATTTGTATGAGGAATAATTTCCAAAGGTGGAAATTATTTGTTTGATTTTGAATAAGATGGATTAAATGATAAAAAAATATATACCGATTTCGGATTAACGCGATAAGTTTTCTAAAGTACACGTTTCAGATGTCGGATATGTGTTGATGTATTTCAGTGCAAATTGATCCGTTTATTTCACATTTGTATTCGATCCTATTAGCTTCGCATTTGTTTCATTTCATTCGATTTGAATTCCAATTACATTTGTTTCAAATTAGTTTCGACCCACTTTTCACATATGTTTCGATTTTCCGTTATCCGCTTTTCATTTTCGATTCATGTGTTTGCTTCGCTATATGATCCGATTCATTGTTTTTTGTTCCGTTCTGGATTCGTTTTAAGAGTGATCATGTTCAGTTTAAGCAGTGGGGTTTCGAATGTTATGTGTAAGAAGTTGGGTCTCGGAATCGGGATCCAACATGTATGGTATCAGAGCAAGTGTGATAGTGGCAGGTGTAAGTAGTTGGGTCACGGGTCCCAACAATATTGGTTTGAAGTTAATTAAAGAACTAGTATTTAGTGTCTTAGGGATAAGACATATAATGGCTATATTCCATTCTTTGCACATTCTTTCCATTTTTAAAGAACCCCAAGATAACGGTGAGTAAATGACTTATAAGTTACTAGGTTTTCTAAAAGAAAATGTGTTTAATCTATCAAGGCCAGGAGCTTTATTTAGATTCATATTAAACATAACTTACTTAATATCGAAAACATTGAAAGCCATAATGAGCATATCTTTTTTCTACCGTGTTAAGGAATCAAAGACAACACTCCTTATCACTTGTAAATAAGAGAAATTGTTTTTAAAGATACCTAAAATAAACTTAAAATGAGTTATGGCCATCTTTTTGAGCTTTTCTATTCCAAAATTTCATCACCATAATTCAATACAGAGTATATATTATTTATTTTATCTTTTATAAAATTGCATTATGAAAAAAATTGATATGCATATCTTCATCCCTTGTCCAATTGATTATAACTTTTTATTTCATCAAAAAGTGTTGATTATTTAGAGCTCGAGTCTATTTGGAAAATTCCAATTTCTCTTTCACCTTAAGATCTACAACCTTAAGTCTTTGATTTAATTCCTCTTGTATGGTTAACAATTTATCAACAGTTATATTAATGTAGAAGTTTGTCTCCTACTCTATTTAAGGGTAACTTCTTTAGTTCAACTTTCACCATTTGGAGCTTTCTTAAGAATTTAAAGGATTTATGTCCTTTAACTTCCAAACTTAGGCCTTTTACAGTAGCCTCTTCAAACCCCTCCAATTTTATAAGAAAATTGTTAATTTTAAAAAGGTATTTAAGTTTACTTTTTTTTATTCCGATTATCACTTCAGTGAAGGAGTAATTTAAGCATAAAAGAAAGCCAATCTTACTAGTGGGAAAGTTAGCTAATGAGCTAGTTATAGAGTTTCTTTTAATGAGCTACTCCCTTCTTGCTTGTCACTCCAAGTGGAGTACACACTCTAATGTCTTAGATCATATAAATTAGTAGTGCTTATGATAACTTCCTTCTTATTTGTTACTCCATATGAAGGAAGCATCCTTGTATCATAGATTTAGGATCACTAAGAAAATTCCTTATATTACCACTACCTAACCTGTTATGCACTCTAACCCCTTCATCAAAGACTCTAGGGATATAAAATCTTTCCATAAAGAGTTCCTTTGTAATTCATGGTTAGCAATATAATTGAAGGAAAATTTAATAACCTAAAAATTTGATCACACTAACCACTAAATGAATGAGTTGATAAGAGATTATAGATTGATGAAACATGATTTTTTTAGTTATAGTGTATAAAAATTCTTTCATTTTGATAAGCTTGATGGTTTCTTATGAAGACCTATCTTTTGCTAAAAATCTAGAGGGAATTGTTGAGATTATCTTCCTTTATTCTCATTTCTAAAAGACTAACCATTTATGATTTTTAAATGATAGAAAGTCACAAATTATCTACTTTTTCTTAGCCATGATCATAGAGTTGAAACAAGGGTCTTGTACTTATTATTCATTGTTTTTCTATCAGGTTTCTTTTGGTCTTTGACAATAAAAGACATTTTAAATTCTCTTTCCATTATAACTATGCCATATGTGATAGATAGACGTTCATCAATTGTGTTATTGTAGGGAAGCTCTAAGGTGGAGTAGGGGGAGTCATTACTTTTACATATTCTATTTAGAAAGTGTCTAAAGTTGCCTAACTGATATAGATAGAATTTAAATAATCCCTTAGAGAAGTAGTAGGACAAGTTCCTTCTCTTCGAATGCATGTGCCTTTTTAGGACTTTCGATGATCTTCTTTTGAGTGTCCTCTATTTGAAGTATTCTTCTCTTGCTTTCTTATGTTTTCAGCTATTATCTAATATTGATTTTTCGGTTTCAATATCAATTTACTTGGTTGAGACTTGCCACCCCCACTTTTTCCTTCCAACTGCTTCCCTCGTTTTGTCTTGTACTCTTCATTTCTTATTTAGATCTTCTTTTTAAGCTTTTGTAAATCAAATCAAATATGGTTTTTTTTTGTTTTCTCTTAAGTTTTAGATTTTTGTTATTCTCTAAATTTTATTTATATTGGTTTTTCAAAAGAAAAAACTTTTGATGATCTTCTCAGATATAAGTGCAATGCATATATATTTGTGGAAAGTGAACCAAAAGTTAAATCCATTAACTTTTATGTCTTACTCATCTTGCTTCAGTTAAGATTATGAAGTTTTGGTGTTCTTATAGCAAAACCCATTTGTCTTACTAAAGGAGCTCATCTGGGAGTTTGTAAAGAAGTGAAAGGTACAAAATAAGCTACCTTTATAATGCTACAAGTGTTGATAACATAATTGTTCTAGAGTTTAGAGATGAAAAGGAAGCGAATCATCCTCCTTTGCCTAATTTGGAGACCATTTCCAGGCCTTGGCGCATTTTCCTCTTTTACATGCCTTCTTCTTTTATGTGAATCTTCAATTTTCTTTTTTCTTTGAATTTGTATTCTTGTTTGTCTTTGATTTTGATGTTATGTTTTATTGTGATCATTGACTTTTAGGTTTTTAAAACTTTTGTCTCCCATGTCCTACTATCAAGACCTTAGGATCATCCTTTGATTCGATAGTGGTTTGATATATTGGTTGATTCAAACTCATAGAAATTAACTAATATAGTTTGTCTTCATTTTCTACACTGCAAGTCTTGTGCACTTTCTGTTTTATTTTGTAAAAGATATTAATTATTCTATATTATTATGAAATGTTAACAACTAATTTTCTTTTTATAAAAATTGAGCATTGACTATTTGTAGATTAAGTTTTGCCTATTTTTGGTCCCTTTGATGAATTCCAGTTGTTGATTCCTCCATTGATATATCAGACAAAATCAAGAATTATGAGTGTTGATATTCTTTCTACTTAACTTTATTGGATGCACTTGTGATTTGTTTCAGGTTATGTTTTCTCGTGGTTCAATCATTGCTCTTTGGTTGTTGGGATTAAGCTTTCAATCTTCGTCGAACCATTGAAAATTTTTAGTTTTTTTTATATAATTTTCAATATTTTGATTTTTCCATTTTAACTATTTAGTATTGTATTTAGCTATCTACACAATTGCTATTTATTTGTATAAATTAGTCTTTACCATTGGTCATAATTCAGATGCGAAGTAAGGTGAGAGGCAATTGTTATTGGTTCAAATTTGGACCATTTAAATTTTGATTTGCTTGTGATCATTTGTACTTGTAATTTTCTTACATGTTCATTATGGTGTAGATTTTAGGATTTAATATCAATCCTTATTTCCTTTCTCGAGTAATCTTAGAGCTGTTTTAGGCCTTATTGGGCTTATTTTCTATAGCTTGTATTAGGCATTAGGGTAGGAGCGGTGACTTTGACTTCTAATGATAAAGTAAGTCCTTTAGTGAGTTTTAGGTCTAAAAGAAGAGAAAATGGTGACAAATTGTGGATAGGTTCTTAAGACATTGAGACCCTTATAAAGAAGTCATTGGAAATAGTAGAGATTTAGATAAATATAAAATTCATATAATGGGCATCTAGGAGACAAAGTAGATGGGGGTTAAAACACAAGATATTAATGGGTTCAAACTTTGGTATTTAAGGTGTTTAAGGAAAAGGAGTGGATTAGGTATCTTAATTGTCAAGGAACTCTTACATCATGTTGCAGGGATAAAGAAGACAAGTAATAGGATTTTTTTTCCTTCAAATTATGGTAAAAGGTGTTGTTTTTAATGTAGTGTGTGCTTATACACCCTAAGTAGGGTTGAACGAATAACTTAAGTGTTAATTCTAGGAAGAGCTAGATAAGGTAATTCAACAGATTCCACTTAATGAGAAAGTTATTTTAGGAAAAGACTTTATGGGTCATATAAGGGCAATCTCAGATAGATATTCATAGGCTTACTGGGATTTTGTGTACACAGATAGGAATGATTGTGGGACTTTTTTTTTCAGATTTTATGGTAGCACTTGAGTTGGTAATAACTAACTGATTTTAAAGGAAAATCAAGGAGCACCTAATGACTTTTAATAGTAAAACCATAAAGACTCAAATTGATTACTTTCTCATAAGGTGGAGCAATTGACTTAGTTTTAATGATTACAATGAAAAACCTAATACCTGCTTGTCAACTTAAAATAAAATGTTAGTTATGGATCTTATAATTAACGGTTAGAGGACGAAGAAAGATCCCTGGAGGTGTACCATAATTAGATGGTGGAAATTGAAAGGGGATAAAATGGAACAACTTAAGGATAGAGTAACACATAGAAAAGAATGGAAATTAGAAAAAGATGTTAACCAGATGTGGGAGAGAGTAATAACTCTTTTAAGGATTGTAGCTAAAGAGATCTTGGGTGTTTCTAAAAGGCCTAAAGGTAGTAAGATAGAGTCTTGGTAGTGAAATAAAATGTCTAAGAAAAAGATTATGATTAAGACGTTTGCCTATAAAGCTCTATTGGATAGCACCACAGAGGTAGAGAGGGTAATTAATAGAGAAAGTTACAAACTGGCAAAGAAAGAGGTAGAAAAAAATAGTCTCAAATGCCAAAAGCAAAGCTTATAAGAAATTATACCAATGATTGGAAACTAAAGATGAAGAAAATGATATATTTAAGTTGGCGAGAGATAAGGAATAAAAAATGAGAGACTTAGATCAATTTTTTGTATAAAAGATGAAGCAATGCTAGGGCTCGTGCCTGGAAATGACATCAAGAAAAATGGTAAAGATATTTATATAGCCTTTTTAATGAAGGTGTAAAGGACAACATTTTATTAAGTGATTTTAGCATGTTCGAGCATAACTTTACATATTACCAGCAAATCATAAGGGAAAAAATTAAAAGATTTTTTTAATATAATACACGTAAAGGTGTGAAAGAGCCCAATAAAAGAAAGTCTTACTTCACTAGATAAGCTTTTTAATATAATCCTCAAATTTGCCAAATGCCAAATAAATGGAGGCTTAGTATACTAATTCCTCTATACAAGAACAAAAGGGACATCCAAAGATGTAACAATTATAGAGGCATCAAATTATTTAGTCATACCATGAATTTATGGGAGAAGGTGATTGAGAAAAAAGTGAGAAAGGATATACCTATATTGGAGAACTAGTTTGGTTTGATACTAGAAAGGTCTATTATAGAAGCTATAAATCTCCTTAGAAGATTAACAAAGTATTACAGGCAAAGGCAACATAACCTAAACATGGTTTTTATTAACGTAGAGAAGCCTTGTGATAGGGTACCTAGGGAAATCATATAGAGATATTTAGAAGTTAAAAGAGCTCCTATGACCTATATACGAGTTATTAGGGATATTTATAAAGGTCTAAAGACTAGATTAAGGGCGATAGGAGGAGATCTAAAGTATTTCTCTATCGACATCAAGCTACATTAAGGCTCCTTATTAAGCCCCTTTCTATTTACAATAGTGACTGATGAGATCACCAAAAATATCCAAAGAGATGTGTTGTTTGTTAATATTGTTTTAATGGATGAGACAACAGAGAGTGTTAATGTTAAGTTAGAACTTTGAGGGATACGTTAGAATCGAAAGACTTTAAATTTAGGACTAAGACTGACCACTCAAAGTGTAACTTTTCAAGTCATAGAGTGGCTCCTAATGTGGAGGAAAAATTTGGTTCAAAAGTTATACTACATAAAGAGTGTTTTAAGTATCTAGGATTTATCATCCAAAGTAATGAAGAGATTGATAAAGACATAATCTACCGTATCAAATTAGGGTGGCTTAAATGAAGGAATACATCAGGAATTTTAAGTAACAAAAAGATACCACTCAAGTTCAAAGATAAATTCTATTGCTTAGTTATTAGGTAGTCATGTTTTATGGGGCAGATTGTTTGCCTATTAAATAAGTACATTGTTATAAGTTAATGGTAACAAAGATGATAATACTTTGTTGGATGTGCAACCTTACTACAAGAGATAAGGATAGGAATGTAATGGTAACAGACAAATTAATAGTGTCTAGTGTTGATAGAAAATTAAGAGAGACAAGCTTAGGTGGTTTAGACTTGTTAAGAGAAGACACTCAGATGTTTGAGTAAGAAAATGCGAGCCGATTGTACATAGGGACTATAAGAAAAAAAAAAAAGGGAAGATCTAAAAAGAACTAAAGAAAGGTGATCAGGAATGATACTACTTTGCTGGAACAAACTGAGGATGTGGTCCTCAACTAGGATATTGGTAAAAGATCTCTCATAGAAAGGTCTTTATCTCTTTCATAGATCTTTTAAACAATTTTTTCAAATCTTATATCTCATATTTATTCTAAACAGTTAATAAGTATTACTTTTCTCTTAGTTATTTATCGTAAGCATTTCCTTACATAACTTAAACATTTTTTATAATGCCTTGTTTGTTTTATTTATTTATTTGTCTTCTTTCTTATTTGTATTTTTATTTACGTATTTTATTTTTTATTTTTACTCTTTACCCTATTCTATATTTATTGTATTGTTTAATTTATTTCCTCTTTGAATATTTTTATTTGAGCATATTTATTTATTTTATTTTTAATAACTTTATTAGTTTAACATGTGTCGTTTATTATTCTTTGTTTTTATTTTTATTTTTATTTTATAATAATTTTAATATAAATTATTATTTATTATTTATTATTTATTATTTTACTTTTATCTTTTTATTTTAGTTTTTTTCTTTTTTTGTGAGTCTATTTGAGATAATCTCTCTATCAGTTAATAGTAAGGTTGTGTTCTTTTAGACATCTTAGATCTTGTGTTTTAGTGGGACTTAAAGTGTGATATTATTGTTATTGGTTCTACACACTCTAGGAAGTTATAGAATGATTCTCCTTGTCAATCTTATGAATTTGAGTTATAGAACCATATTCTATTACTAAAATTCTTCCAGTAGGTTTCCAAATTTTCTTTTCATGAGGGAAAAAAAGTTCTTCATGATGTGATAACCTAAATTTTGACTCTTCTTAACTCCATCTTCAGCTAACTTCATTAGCTTGAGAAAGCTGAGGAGTCCTACATCTAAGTAAATTCTTGCATAACTTATTCTACAAAGCCTTGTCGTATTTTCATCTATAAATATATGTTTGCCTATGGAGGAGTTAGGCAGGTAGATCAATCTAGTTGTGGAACAATATTCAAGTGAAATATTGTAAAAATTAACCAACTCTTCAAGCTATTCTTTTTCAAAGACATCTCAGGATGTTATCTTTGTAACATGAGTGACTTGTCTTGGAAATGTCAACATCTCATCTCCATTATTCCTGCATACCTACCCAAAATATGAATCTGACATCATCTTCAATTTTAATCAATTGGTTTCAGCCTAGAATTGAATAACTTGAAAAGGGCGTCTCTTATCAATCAAGTACCCTACCAGTATTGTGTTCCAAGTAGAGGCTCAGGATTCATGACATCCATTGGAGGCGAGACAATTGTTGCGTCTCCTTCATTATGACTTGGTGTATATTTAAACCTTTAATGTGATGAGATCATGAGAGTCTCCTACTATTTGTTTCTAGGACTTCCTTGATTTCCCTCTTATCAATATGATGCGTGGCTTGTTGCCCCAAAACTTGCGTGGAAGTTCCAGCAGAGCTTAGACTTGAAGCAATCCTTTAAGGAGAGGCCAGATTCGATAAGAAGGGATCTCCATAATTTATTCGAAGGTGATAGAACAAATCTCTATCTTTGCTTTTACAACCATTTAAACCAAGAATCCATGACATATATGTAGGGATAGCAATGGAGTCGGTCTCATCAATTCTTTTAAACTAAAAGTTAGTGTTTTAAAAATTAGACCGAACCGGTCGGTCGGACCGGAGAACCGGAGCATGAAATGGTCCAATTTAACCCGTATTTTTTGGAAGTGATTGACCCGTTCATTTTGCGGTTGGACCGGTAAAAACCGTTGAATCGGTAAAGAAAGAATCGGCCGGTCTATTTAAAATACCTTAATTTTGATGATTTTAACTTGAATGAATATTATGATTAGTGATATTTTTTATAATCTTTTTAATGAAATATAACTAGTAAGCTTTGTTATCTTATTTTGTGTTGTATTTGGCGAACTTTTAAAAAAATTGTATATTTTAAAATTTGAAGGTTTAAGTTAAGTTTACAATTAGATAAATAAATAATTAAATAGTATGTTTAAAAATTATCTTATATATACAATATATAAAATAAAAATTTATATATTTATTAGTCACCGGTTCGACCACGGTTGAATTCCGGTTGAACCATTAATTCTTAAATTAGTTGCTTCTCCGGTTCGGTTTTTAAAATATTGGATCTAACTGAATAAGTTTTTTACGGGAGATAAAATTCTAGTCTTAAATTTTAAATGCTTCATACATGAGAACTGGTTTAAACTCGCGACCTCACTAAAGTTAAGAGAGCTCTTTACCAATAAATGATTTAATTAAGGGTTAATTAAAAAATCTCAAATATTACTCAATTTTATAATTATAATCCAAATTTTAAAAAATATTAATTAAATGTCCGAATTTTTTAATTCTAACCCGAAATGTTCCTAACATAACTTGCCACATAAGATAAATATTCTTAATACTTATACATGTCATACTAATTAAACAAACTAATTAAGTTGTTTAACTAAACTACGTTGTTTAGAATTAAAAAATCTTAATGAAACTCAATAACAAAACTTAATTAATTAGTTTAATTAAGTATGACATATATAAGTGTTAAAGATATCTGTCACATGTAGCAAATCACGTTAACAACAGTAACAAAAATACTAATATCAAGGTAAAATTGCAAAAAATAGAAATTTAGCCATTGAATTGTCAGTATTTAAGTTCAAACTAAATTGAGCAAAGTTGGGATATTTTGTAATTAACTCTTTAATTTGAAAAATATACTAAAATAGTTAAATATTATTAAAAAAATTTCACGTACTGAATATGTTATTAAATGAAGAAGTTAAAACTAAAAAGCATTAGCCTTTTTTATTTGAAATATGTAGTTTTAGCTCATTATTAATTAAGAATAGAGATAATCATAATTTATTTCACTAAAGTAATTACAATTTTTTTAAATTCAAAATTAATAATGAGCACAGTTTGGTCTTAATTTTAAAAAAGTTGTTAAGTCAGTTTAGTTGAATTTAGAATGACTCGTTAATTTTGAAGAGATCGATTTAAATTTATCAAATTCAATTACTCAAGCTTAAACTTTTTGTTAATTTTAGGTTAAGTTTATACTAATTTTAAATTCATAGTTAAACTTATATTTTTTAATTTAATATATATA
>JANITW010000006.1:44836839-44852820 GCA_027564335.1 Erythroxylum williamsii
CTTCTCATGCGTCCATCTACTTTTCATTTGTATATTTCTCTTTGTTTGTCATCAAAATTATTTAATACGTGAAGTCTTGTTTGACTTAACATACTCTACGAGAGTTAGCACTTCTACCTCTCTCTACACTATTGCTATTCTCTCATCCTGCTTGTATAGGTACTATTAAAAGTTAGATACTTATGTCATTATGATGGTCTTCATATAACCTATAAGTTTGAGGGGAATTGTTTAATAGGAAGCTAAGCTCCGTATAGTTTATGATTCATATTTTGTTTGTTTATAAATTAATTATTTTATAGACATTCAAACTGCACCAGCTGAGGCGGCGGAGTTGTTTGTGTTTGAAGACAGTCAACTTGGGCATAGTCAGCTAAGGCAAGTTTGCAACATGGCGAATTGAAATGAAGGCCAGGGTGATCATCATCAGAGTAATTTGCATGAAAACGTGTTCATTATGAATTAAAAAGCAGTGCGTAACATGCCAAGGTTGATTACGGACATGGAACAGGGTTGATTACGGACATGGAACACGATTGAAAATGTATGAGACTGGCTTTGTGTCATTCAAATATTATGAAAGAAAAAAAGGAGAAAGCCACTTTAAAAGTGATTCTTTTTTTTGGTCAAATGTTTTAAAAGTTATTCACTGACCATCTTTTTTCAATGAATAAAGGCCCTAGAAACCATTTAGAATTGTCACTAATAATAGTTATAAAAATTCCAATTTCCTATCTTTTTCTTGTTAAAGCAAGTCATTTTGCTTCGCTAGAGATAAATACATGTGATTACTACTTGTTTTAAGGGGACATGTAAGTTTTAATTATTTTCTCAAGTTATAACTTTTAATAATTGATCAATTTTATTTTGTAACATATGCTTATAAAAATATATACATACGAATCTATCCGCAGTACTGAATCCACTGCCAATTCACTTTCATATCTCAACTTATCCCGTCTGAACATTGACCATAAATGATAGTCAATATAACTAAGAAAGAGGGGCCTGTAAACCAACAGCCCATACCACCCTGGCACTACACAGGCAATATTGGTTGAAACCATAAAAGAGACAAATCCCCAACCCCCCCTTTTGGTAGACATGAGAAGTGAAAGCACATTCAATGAAAGAATCAACATCAACCTAAGTTATCCACAATTAATGCAACCTGATGTTTGGAATTTACAAAATCAAGAGGCCAAGACTCTGGCAGAGATTGTACAAGGACAATGTAGAGTAAACAATCTGAGGAGCAAATTAGTTGCACTCGCACAAGATATTTAATAGGTTGATTATGGACTCAAGTGCTAACACCCTGCTTTGCCTTGAGGATAAGCTCTTCAGTTGTGGTGCCAATGATCTCATTAGCACGTTTAAGACCGACAGAATAGTATCTTCCAAGAGTATCCTGTATCCAAAGATAGATGTATATGCAAGTAAAGAAGAATTTTTTAACATCTTCTACAATGTAAAACTTAGAGATTGGACTTGGTAACTACTGACTTTGGCAAGTTTCTGCTATAATATTACTTCAAAATCATTCAATTGATTTCTATTGCAATTCTGGTATTACCCACTAGTTGCATCATAAACAAATATACCAAATTTGGTTGAAGAATTAAACAAATTCTCACCCGAGAAACAATTCCCAACTTCTCTAACTTGTGAACTGCATCGTCCACGTCAAAATTACAGCTCTCATTGAACTCTTCTTTAATTAGCTCCTCACAACGCAAATCCAAATCCTACTTAAAAATTTTAGAAACTTAAAAACATAAGTGATCTGCAATTCACCGAGAATTGAGAATTTAAGCAATAAAAAAGAGACATTGCATAGACATATTGAGATATAATTGTGCACATATTTAGGGAGATATTGAAGAATGCCTGCTTAGTAGCTTTGCCCTGCTCCATCAATATAAAGAAAGAAATAATGACCTCCTTGACCTGCAAGAGATTAGGAAACATGAGCAATTTGGTGGGTTATCAATTAACATAAGATATTCCCATAATTATTTAGGATGTTAACTTGTTAAATGCTTGAGTATGGATACGATGGCTACAGTTCAATACATACGTATCTAGGACCCTTTAGAAGAGCATATTTCTTTCATTTTCATACCATGCAAAATAGAAGAATTTCAATATCCATATAACCGATATGTAAAAATCAGAAGTCATCAAGCAGCGTTTGAGACAATTGTGTTAATTCTTGAAACTGAATAACTACACAACAATCATACTTCAAGCAAAACGTGCACAAGGAATAGAACATGACAATAGATGAGATGTCTACTTAACAGCTGATTCAGAACTTTGATAAGTCAAGAAGTAGTGACAGAATGATCTGGAAAGCCACTATATCCCTAATGCAATATGCAGTTCATCCGAAAGAGGCAAGTACGACTTGCAACATGATTGTCTGGTTAAAGGAAACAACACATTTAAGACTAAATTTATGTTAAAGACACACACAGAGAGGGGAAATAGAGGGATGACAAGAAGTAGAAGGATAGAGACTAACCTCCTGTTGAATGACATCGTCACATAGGTGAAGAAGAGTACCTCTTCCACTATCTAGTTGTTTATCATACATGGACTGTGTAATTAAATTCTGATATGCAGCCAAGTTTGCCTGAAAGCTGCAAGTACTCACAGAATTAATACCAACATAGATGTCAGAAGAAAGGACCAAGAGAAAAATATTGTAGATCAAGGAAGATTTGAATAGATCATCAACAGAGAAAGATGGGCATTAAGTATACATGAACAATATATAGGATGCATTAATAAAAGAGTAAAGAAACAATATACTATTGCAAAGTACATATGGTACAAGAGAATCGATGTTAGCAGTACTTTAAAAAATAGCAAAAGAGGGAATAGGCTTTTAATCTCAACCAGGCCAATTTTCTTTTTCATATGACCCAAAAAAACAATACAGAGCAAGCACCTTGTGAGAAAATGAAACTAGTTTGTGCTGTGAACACCAAAGAAACAGAGACACAAAAGCAAAACATAACTTACGTGAAATATGTCTTAGCACAGTAACCAATTACAGTAGAAACAACAGCAAAAATGACCCAGAGATCAGCTTTAGGCATTTCAAGTGAACTACCGACAGCAACCTGTTTAAAAATGCATGTTATGTCTTTCCAAAGAATGAGTGAATTGTAAACAACAGTTAACTGAAATAACTTATTTTTAAAGCTCACCAACCCAACAATGGCAGAACCAAGGAATTTGACCCAGTCCATTGGAGTCAACCCAGGATTTTTCTTTTCAGGCTGGCAAAATTTGTAACAGACTATAAGTCAGTAATTTAACTTGATGCAAAATAGAATAGGTCACCCAAAATCTTACAAGAACTATCTCCAAATCAGCCATTGGAATGTTTTTGAAATGCTTTACATATATCCCTCGTTCATCTTTTGCTTTGGTCCTTGCTCGTCTGGAAATTCATCATTCATTAACACGCATCGAATAACTTCCCATATTAGAAAAGTCAGATAAGAAATTTTCAATCATGCTACCCTCCTTGCCACAAGGCAATGAGATAAAAAATCAGTTAAATCACAAGAGTATTATTAATGCAGGGCATTGTTTAACATACAGATAGGAACACATATCATCAGCTTCATAATCTAAAAGATTCCTTCATAACAACTGTCCATGCTTGGAAAGAGCGGGATTTACTATATCATGTCCAACTCATTACAAGCATTCCATCAAAGTATACAATAGTGCAAAGCATACTGACAAGAATCTCGTCCAAAGAAAATAAAAGAATGACTAATGAAATAAAGCAGTACCTGTAAACAACTATTATCCTATCAAATGTGGGCTCCTGGATTGGAGTCTTGCTCAGTAAATTCTTCACACTGGGAGAAGGTAGAGAATGGACATGAGGATCGATAAGCAGCAATAATTACAAGGAATGAATCATCATGTGCAACTTTAATTAAAATATTACCAAGAAAAAAAAGACATCCAGGAAAAGATTTTGAAGCAGTTGAATTTCACATATTACATCAAGTTTCAAGATGTAAATTTTTTTAATCTGAACATCTTCAATTGGAATATTCTTTTAGATTAAACCACTCTATTTATTCATATGCATTCGTTTAAGTAACTAAATAGCTTCAGAATCTGGCATAAAAGATCAAACCAGAGGCTGAATTACCATGATTCCTTAAATCTAAACATGTATGTTGCACAAAGGGAACAGGAATCATTCCTCAAACAATCAAGAATAAATTTAGAGAAATCTGGCAAAACTTTCTAAGGAGTCAAATTTTGATATGTACGAAAATTTTCGTTCAAATGCTATATTTAACCTTAGTTCCATGTTCTCCAAACGAATTCTTTCAACAGATAAATCCTCCCGATCTGTTTCGGACAGAATTTCATCATTTTTCTTTGGATGTTTCTTGTGTCTTCTACTTGACGTTCTGGACAAAAGCTTTTCTATCCTGCAACAATTATGACCAAGAAAAGAAGTAAATGGTAATGATAGCAAATGCAGGTTCAGTAGAGAAACTACAAAGTGAGAGAAAATATTAAGATCAAAAATCATTTATGTGCCATGACATCTTTAAATCTTGTACTATACACTAAGCCAATCTATTTCAAAAGGAAATACACTAAACGTCAAAAGTCATTTGTGCCATGACATCTTTAAATCTTGTATAAGCCAATCTATTTCAGCAGGAAATGCACTTAAGGTCAAAAATCATTTATGGGTCATCAAATCTTTAAATTTTGTAATATTCTAAGCCAATCTATTTCAGGAGGAAATGCATGTAAGGTCAAAAATCATTTATGCGCCATGACATCTTCAAATCTAGTAATATACCAAGCCAATCTATTTCTGAAGGAAATGCATTTTTTGAAAGCATCAACATGATGCAGAAGCTGAATAAAGTTAAATAACATGTTAGAAAACGGTGATGCAGTTCACCATCCAAATCACTATGAAACCTGAATTCCTTAATGACTATGATAACAATTGCAGCATCGATGTCTTCCTACCGAGTCAATCTTAGAATATATGCCCAAAAGCGTGCAATAAGCATGTCCACTTTCTCCAACACAAAGTAATCAGTTGTACGATCAATTCCAATCCCACGTCGGAAGATTATATACTAAAATTTAACAAACAAAAACAATATCAGTTACCGTGCAACAAAACACTGTTAATAGGACAAAGTACAAATAACAAGAAGAACAGAGGGTTGATGAAGAATGAAAAAATAGTAATAGCAATAGTAGCAGTAGTAGCAATAATAGCAAAGAAAGATTAAACTTGCATGCACATGTATTTAAAGATCAATTTGCCTCAATAAATATAGGAAAGGTTGATCTGCACTTCCCTTTGAGCACATAAATTAAATAAAAGTCACACAAATGAAAAGATTGATCTGCACTTCCCTTAAAGAATGCACATTCATATTACAGAGATGTCCATAACATGGAATTTCTTGATTCATAGTCAACTGATAGAAATAAGTTATTCAAGGACAGTTATTTTATCCAGTCATTAACTAGTCAAATTTATTCCAAGTGTCCACTAAAGCAAATCACTAAAGCCGCTTCTGAAATAACCAAAAAATTTGAAATTTTGAAACTCGATAGAAAAAATAGAAGATGACAATTTATGTATTTCAACCAAATGCATCCTTTCCTTTCAGCATTGCTCTATATCAAAATCCCAAGTTTATAACCCTCAATTTTTGCTTCAAACTACAAGAACTTCCGAAAGGATTTCTCTTATAGTTTCAGAAAATTAATCATAGATGAAAAGAGGCTTACTCATTAGGTAAAGAGGTATTCCCCTGAAGTGACATTTAGCAAGGCTATCAAACATAAAGGATTCCTGGACACGCTTTTTCATCATAAAAGGGAAAGGATAAGTTGGAATAGGTTGGGGAACACAGCTTGGACATTTAGGACTAATATCATGCCAGTATGTTGTCAAAAAATATATAACCAAGAAGGTTAGTTCTAAAAAAATTTCTTTCTGGCCATGTATAATAGAGTTTGCAAATGCTCCAACCACTTCTAAAGCTGCCCCTGTGCATATTGGCTATACTACAACTTTTGATCCATACTTGGGACCAAGTGTATCTGGTGTAGATGAGGTTCCAAGAGAAAAGTAACTAATACCTACAAAATTAGATAAGCAAGCACAATAAGGTGAAGACATGGACAAGCAATCCCTCAACAGTATTGCTATTGACTCTAGACAACCTAGCTGTTCATTCCATCTAAGTCCCATCTTCTGTGCTATGAGTTATCAAGTACCATTATAACTACGAAATTGTCCACCTTTCAAAAAGTATTGATGAGAAAAAAAAAACAAAAAGTTACATGTCTTTGAGGAATGAAGGCTCTAATGCTGGAGAGCACATCAATAGGCCAAACTTTGGGTGAAGATACTGTCACTGACAGAGCACTGATGTATCTTTGTCAAAACTGTCTTTGATATTGAAACTTATGAGGATTGAGATAGAGACTAAAAGCATAGTTCAAGCTTCCATCTGTATTACATAACTGTAAGGGGTCTCAATATATTATTTCATATAAAATGGGAAGCAAAGATAACAACCAAGATTAACAGCCAACCATTGGTGTAATTGCAATATTAATCACAGAAGGGCAAAATGTTACATAACTACTATACCAAGGACCATACCAAGAAACTGTAATAAGCAGATAACCTAGAGAACCAGCATATATGAAACACCATTAATGTGTGGGAAATGGTTAATGATTTCACATGCTGATAGATTTTACAGGTATTTCACATGCTGATAGATTTTACAGGTATACATCATAGTAATGCCACAAAATCTTCCGTAGAAATCATCAAAGAGGGTAAATGGATATTATAGCAATTGTATCTCTTCATATTCCATCTCTTCTTCCAGAAGCAAAAAAAGGAAACACTTCAACATTAAGATATAAACTGGTTGATTCCCAGAAAGTTTGCAACTGGCTGGAGTTTGATGCAATACCTTATCAGCAAAGTCTGGAAGGTTTTCATGAGGATGCTCAGAAAAATACCTCTTCAGAAGTCCCTTGTCCAGCTACACCAAAGAAGTAATTCATATATAAATAGAAGAAAACAGAAACTAAAAGTCACAATGAATGATGATATTTTGTTAGGTCGTTGGTATACTAATTCCCCATCCTCAAATCAGTACTTCCCATGGCTTACTGACCAAATGCAAAAAAGATACAATAAGAACATTGTGGCAGTGAAATCTTGATATAATTCGAAACAGGAAAGCAGCAAATCCAAGGCAATAAAAATATATATTTTTATAGAATTAAAAAAGTGACTCGCAATTAAAAGAAACCATAATTTGGAACTTATGGAATACAAACCTTAGATTCATCAACACTTATGGGAAGATTCAAAAGATATTGCCCTGAGAGGGCTACATCAATCTCCTCATCAGTTGTTAGTTTGAAGTTACTCTTATCCATCACCTGTACAACCAATAAGCCCATTCTTAAATTTCCACACTAGTAGTGTACTTAATTTCTCAATGCTATAAACGAAATTGGCTAATAAACTGTTTTGGTGGATTTCCATGTCGACTCAGGTTTTATCAGACTTTCAATGAAAACTGGAACTTAACAACGAAGTTTTCTATAATTCCAGTATTACTCTAGTGTTCAAGTTTATTGGCTCCCTTCTTAACTGAAAATTCTTGTCTTTTTACTTCTATTTCTCAATGGTACATCATGAGTGGTCCAACTTAAGAAAGTAATGGTCATACTACCTGAAATAGGTATGTCAAAAAATTTTGCTCAAGTACATCAATTTCTTCAGGAGTAAGGTTTTGCCGCTCCAATTTCTGAGCACCAGTCACGGGGTCAAAGAGCGAATATAATTGCTGCAGATGAAGGTGCAATTTATTTTAGATAATAGAAATGCTGAAGAAGCATTTTCATTTGCAATGTCAATTTTTGATATATTGTAAAATAATATACATAGAGAGAGCTACAGAGAAGCCCACACACAAGCATACATAGTTATGTAAAGAAAGGAATTTCAGGGGCCCGGGAAAAGATGAATACCATCAAATCTTCAAACTGCAAAAGATACCAAGCTCGAATTGTGTACTCAACACGTTTACAGAGCTTCAAAAACTCGGCCCGATCAGAACTGAGTTCTGCAGAAATTTGACAAGTTCAGGGTCAATAGACTTGAAACAATTAGTTCAAAAGTGAGGTACAACTAAAATTTATAACATTAATTACGAATATATGTATATGTATAAAAAGAACAAGGGAAGATTACATACGGTATGTCCCTGTAAAGCATAGGGTATAAGAAATTTTCCCGTTTCCGGCGTAATTCAATAAAATGAAAAAGTGTCAACACCAACATTGCTACGTCTGTCCAATTTGGAAGAATTTGTAAACCACAAAATTTTTTAACATGTGGGTCACCAAACTTGGAACCGGGGACATTCAGACAGGCCTGAAAGCCCTCGGAAATACACTTATGGCGTAACAGGTGAACAAACAGAAAAGGCAACTATGTCTATTTGATCAAGTTGAATGACCCAATTATGCATACAAGGAGAAGGACACATGCATTATTATTTCTATGGAAGCACAACGACAACGTGGTATAAGTGAAACCACAGGAAAGAAGAAGAAAGAGATAAGATAGAAGTGAGGGCAAAAGGGGTACCAATAAGATTGGCCAATGTCATGATAAGCTTAGGTTTGAGAATTGGAATGACGGATTCCTTCTCCAATCTAATAACTTCTTTGCTCTTCTTCTCCATTCCGATTCTTCAAGGATACCAGTTAGCCTCTGGCGTTCTCTTGCTGCCTCCTGGGATTTATGGCACAAGGAAAGCAGAGAAGGGATTCAATGGCAATTAGAAGTTAAAGCAGATTCTTGTTTTCCTTTTTTTTTTTTTCTTGGAAAAGGTTTGGGTTTGGAATCTAAAAACTCTACAGGGAGTAATAACTGTAAATAAATTAAATGGAAATACTCTTAAATTCATTCACAACTGTCATTTATTTTATTTAATTACAAAGGTAACTCTGTTTCTCGGTTCTCCTCCTAATGTAGAAGTTTTCAGTTTTCAGGCTAACTTTGTACGTGCCTTTGGTGGGAGGAGTAGGACCCAAGTTCTTACTCGAAATGTGCTTGTTTGTTGATTCTTGACGTGTCATTATTATTATGATTTATTATTATTAAATTGCCCATCCTTATCCTTTCTAATCCCGTAAAGCTAAGCTTCGAGTTGTGACAAACAAGGCCAGGTCTTCGTTAAGATCGCAAACAATAAGAACAGAGCTTTGCTTGTTTTAATCTTCACGCCATAACATCTTCGTACCATAAAAACGGAACTATTGAAATCAGTTCAAAAAATTCAATTGATTTAGTTTGTTCACACATAAAAAATTTTAACAGCTTAATTGTTTTAATTCAATTTTTTAATAATTTTTTGTTAATTTATTAATTAATTGGTCAATTTTTTAAAATTAATAAATTTTTATAACTTATAATAAATTAATTAATTTTTATCTGACACTCTTTTTTAATCATACTCCAAATTCTTTTTTTAAATCACACTTCAAATTCTTTGACACGTAAATAATTTTTTTTAAACATAGTTTAAATTTTTTAATTTACATAATCTTTAATCGATTTTATAATTATATAATACCAATTGAATTTTTCAAATTTTAAATTTTTTATCTTATCGGTTTAAATTTTGATCTGATTTTTAAAACTTTGATTCTTTTACTAATTATAGTTACGTATTATTAAATCTTCCCAAATTTGACATATCAGAAATTTTTATTAATTTTTAGTTGTTGATATTGTACGACATAACCAAAACTAGTCATACTATATATATATATATATATATATACTTTCCTTATATGGTGGAGTCTTTTATGCTGGTTGAGTTTATGTTATTTGGGAAAAGCTGTTTGTACTTGGTACTCAACAGATACCTATCCATATGAAGATGATTAGAAGAAGATCTATATTTCTTGATAATATATTATTATCAAGAAAAGGTAGTTTAACCAAGTTGCTCTTGAAAAAATATATATTAAAAACGTCCAATTTGGTCAAATATATTTACAAAAAATTCCCTCACGAAGGCCACCAAGTAGATTAGAGCACTAAACTCTATTGTGAAACAATAATTTCAGGTAAGAATTATTTATTATGTGTCATTTAAGTAAGTTCAAGCTATCTCATAAGCATATCTCAAGGATTAGATCATTCTAAAGTTGATAGAGCGTTCAAAATTCATTTAGATAGATAGAATTGCTACAACCTTTGTTCAATAGAGTGACTGAAACCTTAAAAGTTTCTTATATTGCATCTAAATGGCATAATCAAGAGCAATCTTCAACCTTTGTTCACTGGAGTGACTGAAACCTTAAAAGGTTCTTTTGTTGCATGTAAATGGCATAATCAAGAGCAATCTTCAACATTAACAGATCCTCTTTCCTATGGTTATTGTTCAAAGATAACAAATTGATCAAATCATGTAAGCTCAAACCCTGCAGGGAAAATATTACAAAGGAATTGTATTTAGAAAAAAAAAGGTGAGCCAATTGTAAGCAAATTCTAACATATATTCAACAATAATATACATTAGAATAACTTATAAAATAAATGCAAAAGAAAAATGAAGTACTTCTTGTCATTGTTGTATGTGTTTAAAGTGTTGCGATTTTGAATTCTTCTAAGCTCCTAATTCCCAATACGATGGTGTATGTTTTCAGAAGAGAAAAGAAGCTTAGGGGACCCTAAAAAATCTGCAAGAACGTTTATGTGAATGTGCTCCATCAAAAACACCAAAAGTTACCATAAAACCAGGAAATAAATACCCGTTAACTACATAGCATTTGTACCATTACTATAAAGAATATGAACAGTATTCACATTCTCCCACTTGTTCCATATGTTTAATTTGGTATCAAATCTTTATCTGATCCAAGTACAATATATGAATCATGGCGATAAATCCTCTAGTGGTCCGAATATTATCTTTCATGTATTACAGTATACTATAATTGTATCAATC
This sequence comes from Erythroxylum williamsii, assembly GCA_027564335.1. Taxonomy (NCBI): domain Eukaryota; kingdom Viridiplantae; phylum Streptophyta; class Magnoliopsida; order Malpighiales; family Erythroxylaceae; genus Erythroxylum; species Erythroxylum williamsii. The sequence goes on from JANITW010000006.1 coordinate 44,847,927, forward strand.
TGAATGTGGTAACATTACTTAATAAATAAACGTTATGTTTATTCCAGGTCTAAAATAATAAATTTTCTCAAAATTCAATAATGTGCACCATAATATGAGAAAATATTATAAGAGTTTCATAAAAATAACATTGTCCATATAATGAAAACTATATAATAGAACTCAATCTCGTTCTAACAACATGATCCTTGAACTTCATTAGTAGCATGCCTTTTGTTAAAGGATCATTTATCATGAATTCTATGCTAACGTATTCAATGACCACTTTCTTATCCTTAACACGTTCCTTTATAAATAAAAACTTAATGTCGATGTGTTTACTTCGACTACCACTTTTATTGTTTTTAGTTAGAAAAACAACAGCTGAATGTCACAATATATGCTCAATGGCTTAGAAATGGAATCTACAAGTCTAAGCCCATATATGAAACTCTTTAGCTATTTACCATGTAATGTAGCCTCAAACAAGTAACAAACTTAGCTTCCATGGTAAAAGTAGCAGTCAAAGATTGCTTGGCACTCTTCCAAGATATGACTCCATTGGTAAACAAGAAGATATAACCTGATTTTGATTTACGTGATTTAATAAACTTAGCGAGATATGAATCTGAGTGCCCTGTTACCTCCAGATTGTCAGTGCGTCTGTACATAAGCATGTAATCTTTGTTCCCTTGAAAGTACCTCAATACTTTCTTTATAGCTCTCCAGTGATCTAATCCTGGGTGACTATGATATTTGCCTAATATTCTAACAGCAAATGCAATGTCAGGTTTTATACAAACTTGAGCATACATTAGGCTTCCAACTACAGAAGCATATAGAATGCTTTTCATTTATTCCCTTTCAAAATCATTTTTAAGGCATTGATCCAAATTGAACCTAACCCCTTTCACAATGGGAACTACACAAGGTAAACAATCTTTCATCTAAAACATCTCTAAAACTTTATTAATATATGTTTCTTGAAACAAACCAAAAATACTACGAAATCTATCTCAATGTATCTTAATACTAATGACATAAGACGCATCACCTATATCTTACATTTCAAAATTTTTAGAGAGAAATTGTTTCACATCATGTAACAAACCCCTATCATTGGTTGCAAGTAATATGTTAGCCATATATAATACAAGAAAATAAATTTTACTCCCACTAACTTTCTGATATATACATTGATCTATGATATTTTCTTTAAAACCAAATGATGAGATAATATTTTGGAATTTCAAATACCATTGGCGAGATGCTTATTTCAATCTATATATGGATCTTTTAAGCTTAAAAACCAAATGTTCACCGTTATTAGAGGAAAATCTTCTAGTTGTTTCATGTAAACCTCTTACTCTAGGTTACCATTTAAGAAAGTCATTTTCACATCCATTTGATGTAATTCTAAGTCAAAGTGAGCAGCTAATGCCAAAATTATACGAAGTGAATCTTTTTAGACATAGAAGAAAATATATCTGTGTAATTCCTTTCTTTGAGTGAATCCTTTAGTAACGAGATTTGCCTTGTATCTCTCAATGTTGCCTAATGAGTCTTTCTTTGTCTTAAATACCCATTCACAACCTATGGGTTTTGCTCCTTTAGGAAACTCAACAAGATCTCAAACATCATTATTCTTCATGGAATTCATTTCTCCCTTCATGGTATTATACCATAAATTTGATTCATTACAACTCATGGTTTGTGAAAAGGTTTCAAGATCATTTTTGGCTCCTATATTATAGTCAGATTATTGTAGGTATATAACATAATCACTAGTAATAGATGATTTTCTTGTTCTAGTGTATCTCCTTAATGTTGCACCAACATCCTCCTATAAAGTCTGTTGTTCAATTAGTTGCTGAACATTTTCAGGTAATTCTTGAATAACTGGATCTACTGGATTATCAACAATTTGTGGAACATCTTGATTCTTATTTATGTTTGCGTTAGGCTGCTGAATTTTAATGGTTGTTTAAATAACGTCTATTTGAACTTGAGGATCGTTATGAATAACTATCTCCTTACTTTTTGAGGTGGAAGGTTGAGTATCCAAATGATTATTATCAGAGACTATATCTTGAAATTGATCCCTCCCACTAATCAAATCATATCTACCATAATATTCCTCATCTCTATTAGATCTCAAGATCTTAATTTGCTTACTGCATTGTTTCTCTACTTCAACTTTGAATTTTTTAAAAGCATTTAGTGCTTCATGCTTGTTAGGAAGCAAGTATAGATATCTATATCATGAGAAATCATATATAAATGAGATAAAGTATTTCTAACCATACGAGTCCATAAATGGACTACAAATATTTGTATGTATGATTTCTAATATGTTTGAACTCCTCTTGACACCTTTCTTTGATTTGTTGGTCTACTTTCCCTTTATGCAATCCACACAAATATCAAAATCAACAAAATCCAAAGCACTAAGTACTTTGTCAATCACCAATCTTTTAATTCTTTTTATGGAGATATGTCTTAATATCCGAAGCCACAATATAGAGGAATTTTCATTCATGACATAATGTTTTGTTCTAGCATGAACATTTGTTGCATTGTAACAGGTATTATCTTGTAAATTAAAATGGAAAAGACCATCAAATAATATACCATTCCTAAAAAATTTAGATTTATAATGTAACTTTAAATATTGTCTGAAAAATGAAAGGAATATCTAAATGGTATGAGTCTTGAAGTTGAAATCAATTTCTTAGAGAAATTGGGAATATAAAATGTCTTTTCTAGTTTTAAAATAAAAACAGTACATAAAATTAAATTGCAATCCCCAACAACCTCCACACGTAAACATATCTTGTTTTTGAATAAGATATACTACTCACTTCCCACTGGATCCTTGGGTTTTGCAAATCTTGTAACACATTTGTAATATGGATTGTACAACTAAAATCAATCCACCATATGTCATTGTTGGATCAGAAAAAGAAAGCATTCCATATTTGGAGAAATGGTAGATTTCAGAACTTTTTAGAAATCTAAATTGCAATGGAAGCAATATATCCAAATCATCATGTCAATCTATACATGATATGGTATAAGGATAATCATAAACATAAAAAAGATAGAGATTATATTACCGACTCCTTCGCTACAGCTTTAACTCCTCACTGCATTATCCTATCCTCGGCAATATATCCTCTCTTAAGTGATGTATCCTCTTCTTCTTTTTTATTGTTTACTCTTCTCGATATTATATCCTCACCAATCCGATCTATCACTTATTCTTCTTGGACAACTTGGTTAACAAGGTCCTTTGGCGAGAAAAGAGAAGAAAACTTTGGAGGAGAATTTTCTTAAAAGAAAGAAGTCTAAGAATGAAACATTCTCATGCAATTTTTGATTTTTTCTTGCAAGATAGGAGAGAGAGTGATAAAAATGTAAGAACCTCTTCTTACACACTCACAATTTCGATTAACATCAAAGGAAAGAAGAGTTTTCCATCCAATCATTTCTTCATTTAATCAATCATAAAGAAGCCATTAAATGAGACTTTTCTCATTTGTCTGTAAGATAACTTTATGAAAAGTCTATTAACCTAAATGAGACCTATCAATTTTGTTTTTGATGTTGAAAGAAGGAAGATGGTTCATCCAATGTACATCTTTCTTCTTTAATCTAATGAATGCTAATAGGTTACATGCTATCGTTAAAAGATAACCATTAAACCATTTAATGGTAAGTTCATAACTCTATTTAATGATGATAAACCATGATAAATAACATATTTATGTGCAGCTGCACATTTGGCACTGAATTGCTAAATAAAGATGGTATTTATCATGGTTTACACATTCAGCCTTAATGAAAATGAAATTACACTTTGCTTTCTTAAAAGTTTGTTTTAATTTAATTAATTCAATTAATCAAATTAAACCAAAGTCTAGCCCATTTCTAAATGTACATTTGGGGTTCTAATTAACCATTGATTAGTGCAAGCCCAACATTCAATTATGGGCTTCTAAAACCTCCATTTATATTTCTTTCTTAGCTTGATAACCTTCCTTGAAGCCAAGTGGGGAATCTTATTGGACTTTGATAATTCAAGCTCCAATAAGCCTAGAATTAATTTAACACATATACATATCACTATCCAAGCTCCCATTTGTTTATTGCCTTGAAATCCCGACAATATCTAGAAGTGGTCGCTCTATGCATTCCTTTATAACATTTAACACATATACATATCACTATTGTGTATGATTAAGAATTCATTTTGGTATACTGAATAAGTATAATGCATGTTCAGGACAAATTCTCAAGTATATTTTCTTACTAAACTGATGTAAACATCAATTTTACTTCAAAAGTTCCAAAATTCATACATTCAATTACTATTCCAACTTTTGCTTGAAGCACCTCAATCGGGTCAACTTTGAGCAATCCAAAAGATCAAGATAATGATGTATTTCTATATCACTCTCTTCTAGAAAATTGTTCCTTAGTGTCTTAAGTCTCTACTGATACCAAGATCATTCAATTTGGTTTATTATTCCATGATTTATGCTCAAAATACCACAGACTATGTACATTTAAAATTTTGGCTAATACATGATCATGCCTCCAAGTTGTACACCTTATCGCTCTCAATTCCAATATCCAACAATTGCAAACTTTATACTAATTTAAATATAAGATAATAAGATACAACTTTGGTGAAGACACCTCAGTCTAATTCAACCTACATCGATATAGTTTATTCAATAACCACAGGACATGATTTCTGTCTCTTGTAGTGCTACAGCCTAAGACAAGACTCAATTCCATACCACTTTTGAAAGTCTTAGAGAAAGAATCTGTTGGACCCCGATCTTTTAGTGGAATTTAGAAATATTAAATGTATGAAATGAGTGTTTTTGTATATGTATTGTGTTATAGA